>JAQFYM010003050.1:0-20293 GCA_034694785.1 Agrenia bidenticulata | reverse complement strand
TTGCTAGAAAAAAACAATTTATTCATAGCAAAAAAAAAGCTGGAAAAATAAGGTGGCTAATCAACATAAAGAAAATTTTATTAATTGTAATTTTTTTTTTACAAAGTAGCTTATTGTGTCTGAGAATAGTGTAGGGTGGCCGTAATTATATAGAAAAGTAAAAATTATGATTTGTTATCTAACCATTACTAACAGAGCACTATAAAAGCGAAAGCAAAATTGTTGTCGAATATTATACAGCAGAGACTGCATAAAAAATTTTGACAAGTCCGAATCTATTTACAGAAAGCTTTAGCAGGGGCTAGCAAGGGTCGACAGGTGAACAACTATTCTATTCAAAAAATGTTTGCGCTTAGATTTTGGGTGGGTCTTTTTTCGGTGCGTATAATTTTATACAAAAAATATAAATTTATAAAGTTAGAAACGCTATTTTTCAAAAATACACAATTAACATATTTATAGTGTAAAGTTCAGTTTTAAGATTTTTTTTGGCTTAAAAAAACCAGACTTATCTTGGTTACAAAATTCCTGCCTACGCCCTTTAAAACAAATTCAGCTTGTTTTTTTTTTTTTACATTTTGACAATACAGTTTATTTTGTCACGTGACGAGATCCAGTTCGATTGTCGCAATTCTGAAATAAAACTTAATAATAAAGCCTGTCAGCGGTTGACACCTTTAAGCTAGTTCCAATTATTTTATATGCGACAATATAAACTCTACGACCAAAAAACAGCAAAAACTACTTTTTTCGGTCCCAACAAGGGCCCACAACATTAAGTTATAACAATGAAGCCTGTACGTAAAAATCGCCTGCCTAAAGATACGATCTGGCCATGTTCAGCTGTAGAAAAAGTTACAGCCTTGTTGACTGTATATAAGAAACTCTTTGTTTAAAATGTGAATCAATTTTATTTTTTTTCATTGTGATCTATTTGAAATAAGGGTTGATAAAATCAAATTTTGCCTGTGCTATTTACTTACGGACACCTGATCTATATATTAGATAAAGAAAGTTATGTTGCTATAACTGTAAACAATTTAAAAAATTCCTTTTATTCACGTATAGACTTTGTGTGCTCACATAGTACTACGCCACATAATTCAATTTTTAAGCAAAAGATTTTAACTGCTTTTATATAATAAAGTGCATATGTGAAATTGCTATATAACCATATATAATTACGCATTGAATATATCAAAATAATATAAAACAAACCAGTTCATAATTTTGAGAATAGATAAATCATGATATTTTTTATTTATTTCAATTATCATAAAAAAAAAATTAAACCGTACCATATGTACACAAAAATAGAACAAGAACGTAATCAGACGTCCCGATGCATACATGAATACTTGCAATTTTGCACTATTTTGTGGAAGAACAATTCAATTAAATCAATAAGTCAATATGTCGTAATACAAGAAACAATAAAACTTGTAAAATTATATAGTAAGAAAAATTTTCATTTTTATATTTATAAAACAACTATACAAAGATACTGCATTTGCATTGATTTGATACCGTAAAGCTCCTTCATTAAGGCAAAAAAAAAGAACCAAAATAAAAACAAAAACCAAAAGGATCAGTGTGACATATTTAGTGCTTTGTACTTGTTTCACAAATTATAAGTTGTAATTACGGTATTGTAGATAAAAATAATGGTACACATATCGCATATGTTATATCATATATTCTTTGTTTTTGTTATGACTAATTCAAGTTTCAAACAGTCTTACCTACTTATGTTACGTCATCTAGAACGTTTAGTTGTGCAGCCACGATTTTCATTCTTTTTTTGAAAGCGTTAAAACGAAAAAGCGCTAAAATTGATATAAGAGCGTCTATAGACGCAAAATGCATCCATTTGCTGCTCAAATATGTAGTTAAAAAAATCGATGAAAGCGTTCCTAAATTCAATTTACACTTAAAAAACAATTTTTTTTTTTTTTTGCTTTGATATTTTTAAACTTTTTTGAAAAATTTATTTCTTCTTAAGTCCATTTTTTTTTTGCCTAAATAAAATTATTAATGTTTCCAAATTTTTTATACCCTGTTTTTTTTACATTTGCGTCTATAGCTGTCATTAAACTCTTAGGGGTTATGAGCGAAAAGTTTTTTTGTACTAAATTGAAAAACTGAACAGAAAATTACTCTTTAACTTCTATAGTATCATAAATCATAAAAACAAACACAAAAATGTAAGATGATAAATGTGCTTAGTTGTAGAATTTATATTCCTAGTTACACAACCTTATCTAAATTTTTACGGCTGTTCGCGCCGAAGGCGTTGCAGGGCTGTAAATGCAATTTGGTATTGACCATATATGGTGTAAAATAAAAAGTTTATTGGGGTTGATAACACGTAAATACCATTTATTTGTATTATTGTGCGGTTTATATGCAATAAGTAATTCTGTAACGGAAAATGATATATAAAAACGGCTAAACAACCCATCTTGATTGCAAGCCTTGTATACAATAAAAAACACGAAAGAAGTAACTTTACCCATACTATTAAAAACAACGTATTTGTACATATTAAGCACTTAAAACTATAGCTTCGGCTCTTCAGTAAAATTGACATTTAAAGTTCGTAACCTTTTTGTTGTAAAAAAATATGAGATGAGATTATTTGCAGCTTTAATGTATTGTGTTACGCTTATGAGTTAAGTTATACATGATGACAGTTTTTTTAGGTATGACATCAAATAAAAAGGGTAAGAAATAAAAATGGAGAACTACTTAAGTTTAGATATTCGTACACTTACATTCTATAAAAAAATATGATTTACTCGATACAAACTTGATTTGCTATGGTTTTTTTGTTTGACCGTTATTGTACACTGTTTTTACAAGGCTTGCCATACCATTGCCACACTGTAATCAAAAGCCCAGTTTGACTAAATTTTATGCTTTGTAAATATACTTATATACGTTCCTTCGGTTTCAGTATTTTATTGTATCTAAGTGATATTGAAGTTTGTCAAATACAGCTGCACATTGCATTTCTCAATTAATTATAGTACATCCAATATGGCCATAATAAGAAAAAGCAAAAAATGCAGCTTCCATATTGTTGATAATCCATATTACGCAGCCCTAAGGCGTTTTCGCTTGGAAAAATGCTGCAAAGACATACAAATATATTTTTTGTTGTACTTTGGACAATTAATTTTGTATTTTGCGGTCAAAAAAAACGTTTTATATATAGTGTATTTTTTTAGTTCTATTATGATGTTTCCAAGCAAGAAAATTGCAAACATATGCAGAAATGACACGAAATACGCAGCTTTTTTTTTTGGTTTGCTTTTATTTTTACAAGTTTTTGACAACTTAAACGTTCATGATAGAAACTAATAAGTAATCAGTTCTTTTCTTTTTTGTTACAAACATAAGTACTGACAACCTTTTCATTGCTGATTTACATTCTTATATTTGTCCTTTCTTTTACTAACAGAAAATAAATAATTTTTATATAACTGAAAAACCAAATAAGGTGTAACCAGGAAAGAAACTCTTATTGTAGGATACCTGAATATCCTTTTTTCCAACCCGGTCGTATATTTTGTGTGAAAGGGCAGCGAAAAAATGTAATTTTATCTTCTTACTTACCACTGTGAATTAGATTATGCCATTCAGCTCTTTTTGTACGGCTTCAAAACTATTATATTTTTTCGACGCTTTTCGTTATTAATTAATTGTAAAAAACATAGAATTTTTAAAAGTACTTGACAGATTGCGTATACAAAATACTGCAGTAAACAGAAAAAGATATCAGTCGACAAGTGTTTTGGCAAACAATACAATGGTAAATTTTTTTATAAACACCAGAAAAAAAAATACGTTTTAGCGTTATAAACTGTTAAAAACCAGTATTTAAACACAAGTTTTTACAAAAACTTATTCTATGTGATAGACTTACATATACTGTAAAGTACATTAACATATTTTTCGGAACTTCTCTATCAATCCGCTTTCAAATCCTATAAAGAATTTTCAAAAAAAACTTGAAACGCTATTCCTGCTAATACAAACGCAAAATGAACAAAGTGACTGTTTAATACGTGTAAAGCTACGTACTTATAATTTTTATTTAGTAATACCAGATAGACTTGTAGAAAACGCTGTGTTTTTTTAATTATAAAAAAAAAAAACTTATAAAGACATTCCAACTACGGCAAACGATTATTCTTTTTACCGATTTTATTGATATAGCACAAACATACAAAAAACACCAGTTTTTATCTTCCTATAAAGTTTTTACTATATAAGAGGAGAATTTACAATTATACAAGTCAAGTGATTACTGCTTGCACTTTTGCCTTTATTTTTTAGTCGTGTATTATAGATAATATTTTAATTCAGCGCATAATAGGCTTCATGCAAAAGAAAAAAGCATATTTATGCAGGAGTTATGTAAATATGACGCATTAATTTTCTGTTTTAAATATTATTATCTATAAATTTTAGAAAAAAAAACGGTAGTCTAATACTTAGTAATAGAGCAATATATGCGTAAAGATTAAATCCGGAAAATATTTTTTTTATTAGTGAAAACTAGTTTACTTTTACTCGACAAACTATTTTAAATCGACCTCATATCAAAATCTCGCCAATAAGTTATAAAGATTTGCTGAAATTTTGCAAAAAAATTGCAAAAAAAAAAATTGGACTGTTATGATTGTACATTTTTTTTTAAAAACTGCCGTTTGATACTCACATAAACATAGTGTCTATATTTTGTTTTTTTACACACAACCTATTTCATTTACATTATTTGGCGATCTTCTTTGCCACGAGCCCAGTGGTCATTCCCGCAGTACTTTTTGTCCTTTCCTGTATTTTCTGATAAAAAACAGAATGTAATGAATATGCCTTGTAGACAGCGAACTTGCAATATATCCGTTTTTATTGTTTTATTTTTTTGCTTTTTTTGAAGTAGTCATTTTGTGATGCATTTTACCTATATGATGCCATTACTATAGGCATTAGTATATGCTAACATCTTTGCAAAAAATTTTATGCGTTTTTTCGTGTGTTTGTTTACTACCAATAATATATTGTAAATATGTGCGGTGTTATTCGGTTTTGCGGTGTAGTGTATTTCGCGCATATTACATGTCTGTTTTTATATTGCTATTTTAAGAATATTATAAAAAAACCTTACAGACAAGGGTAAGATACCATTTTTTCTAGGGGGGTCCGCCAAAAATAAAAATTTGCAATATGAAAAGGGGTAGCTTTTTTTTTTCGAAAAACGTGCACATATGTAATCAAACTATTCTTTTATGTGTTAATGTATATTGATCTACTCAAATCTTATGTTGGTAAATTATAGGTCGCTTTGTTTTCTTGAATAAACTAAACCGAAAAACCCCTGAAAATTTAGGCGCATAAAATTGTCAGCAAAAGCACTTTTTTTTTTTGTTGCGATCGTGTCGTTTAGGCTTTTTTTATGTTTATAACACTTTAACTTGTAAAGATAAAAAAAAATTATATATTTTTCTTACAAAGTTTTTTGACGTTCTAGTAATGCTTTTATTTGTTGCAAAAAGCATAATGATTGCAGTTTTGACGCGTGTTTTACAGCGTGTCGACAACTTTTCATGTTAACAAAATGTAGCCTGTAACAGTTGTAGTATTAATCAAAAGCAATTGTGCCGCTTAGTTTTTTAAAAATAAGTATAAAAAAAACACATACTTACAGCAAATCATATTGCGCATGTGTTTTTGCATAAACAAGTTGTAGAGAACGACCTTTGGCTCTATGCGAGGTATCGCCTTCGACCGTATGCGAGGCATCAGCGTCGCAGGCATTCCACTTTTTATTAAGTAATAAAATAATCTTTGAAAGATGATAAACCGTAGTGCCATGAATACTTTCGTGCACAAAAAGAGAATGTAGATACTATTCTACATATTTACGCAGTCTGTAAACTAAGATAAATAGTCTGCAAAGTAATTGCGTTTTATTAAAAGGATTATCACTTTGGGTTTTTATATAGAAAGAATGACAAGACACGCCATCTATGACAGCATCACGCTGTTGCACGGACGCATCTCAGCAGCGTAAAAAACAATGTTATTGTATGCCTAAAAGCGGTTTTTTTGATTTGTATAAAAAAAGAAAAATAGAAAGAGGTTAATTCTTAATAGCAAGAAAGACCAGTAGCAAGTTTATCATATTTTTGTACAATTTGTAATTTTTTGCGTATAGCCGCAACCAAACCCTCTTTTTGAACTCTGTTCGAGCGCAAACGCTACAAATAAATTCTACCTGTCGTTATACTGTACAAAACTTGTCTTAAAAAACGGTAAAATTTGCCTCATTGTACGATTCTACGCTTTTTGTTATTGGAACGTCTGTAGACTAACTTTCCACGGCGCTTTCATTTTAGGCGATGAAAAACTGCAAGCATCAAAATATTACACATTTGTGTTTGCATTTATACTAAACATAGCCAACACGATATGTTTTTGTGCATAGAAAACTCTTAAATGCCAATATATGTAACCATAAAATCGGAAAGTACATTTCTTAGCTTTTCTTACCTATCTAAATCGACACTTAAATTTAACCAAACCGGTATACTACCAAACTAATCCTAGAATACATTTGCATATGATGCTAGCGTTTGTATATACTTTGGTAATTTGATTTTGTTTCAAGTCAATTTTCTTTGTGTTTGTTGCTTATAATGGGCGCCAATAATTTACCATTCGCCTTGATCGTGACATCAGGTCTTTACATGTCTAGTTATAAATATGATCAAAGTTGAAAACCAAAGAAAAGATTAATCAGGCATTTACAAATATTTGATCGATAGAAGAATTTAGCAATAATTTTTTTTTCATAAGGAATTTAACATTTTTTCTAAAAGCATAAAAGTTTATAATATTGACTTGCTTAAAAAATAGTATTTTTAGTAAGAATTTTATGCTCTACAATATTAATTTGTACATTTTGTAATTTTTGTAAAACGCGACTTACGTTAGACTGTCACGATAATAACACATATTCACGGTTTTTGCGCGCGACATTTATCTGCATTTCGTAGGCAAAGTTTACTCTTTGAGGGCAAAGTGTCTCTAGATGAAAGTGCCTGACATTCTTTTGGCATCCAGAGAAAACAGCTTAAACCCGGTTAAACAAGACTGGCGTACAGGCACTAAATAGATCTAGCAATTTATTTTGAAAAACGCATATTACGCACGTGTTGCACAAAAAGCTAACTCTTTATAGCTTATGATACAGCAACAGCTCTGCAAGGGTTACTTCTACATTTCGGTAACCTAGTTTCAGTACCATAATATTACGTGTTCGCACAATTCAGTTGATATATCGGTAACTTGTGATAAGCTTACAAGCCCTTACGAGTTTAAGCGTTTTTCTGAGGATATGACTGTACCTAGTAAGACTAAGTATTTACATCAAAAACTATTTTTTTTACAAATTAATGATTGTGATAAAACAATGAACAAAAAGAACGAAAGTTTGCATTTCTTAAGAGTCAGAACCCCCTAAACTTACAAAAAAAACGTGAACGGGGGAGTTAACCCCCCTTTCTTTTTTCGTACTGCACAAGATCCCATCCCTTGATACCCCACTGAATACTAAAAATTTATTTTACTTAGATCTACTATAAATGGCGAATTTTTCATAAAAAAAACTTAAGCCTTATAAAGCTTTACATCACAAGAGGCAAAAAAGGCAAGGACGGCGTAGCCCCCCTAAAAATGCGATCCAATAATCCAGGGGGGAGGGAGAGGGGCTCGAGCCTTCCCAAACCCAACCTGGATACCACTTCTGCCCATACATATGCTATGCAAAAAGACATTTTTTATGCAAATATATTTTGTTGTCGGCATTTTTTAAGCTGATCTTAGTAAAGAAGCTACAAAGAAAACTAAAGTTTGCACTGACCAATGACTAGGGGTTGTATAAACGACAGGATTTGCACAAATATTTAGGCCAAAAGTGCCTCATATACATAGACAACTATGTGCACCTTGCATACGGGTATAAAACTACAGGTTAGATTAGTATTTGCCAGTGAAAAAGTTTCCAATCACATAGCGTTACGTGATAATGTTATTTAAAGTGCAAATCCGATCGATTTTACATACCCTCGCAATGACTTAAGCAATGTGCAGACATGCTTGAAGGCTACAAAAATAGTGCAGTTGTGTTGTACGAAACATGATAAGTAATCTATTGATGCCAATGGAAGCAAATGTCAGGTATAAATAGATTACATTTTAGTGAATGGTTATATTTAGAACTGTAAGATTTAATTATCATGATACGACTAAAGATTAGAAAAATAAGACTGCATAAAAACAAAAAGTATCGCATTCAGGATTTTGAAAGATTTTATTTCCAGGATACATTTTATCCTTTAAAAAATTTTGGCCGAGTCCTGTTAGATCTTATCAAATATAAGTTTTATAGACACCAAAACCGAAAAAGCAATTGCAAAAAAGCATTGGGATGTAAACTAAAATACACTTTTTTAATAAAATAAACCCAGGAGCTACAAAGATTTTCGAAATAAGATAGGATAAAGGAGGTTATAATATGCTAGGTTGAAACAGAAATCCAATGTAACCGAATCATAATGCTATCCACAAATAATTAAGGCTTTCATATTACAGATGCAAGTTAATAGTTCGTATTATAGCGTGACGCCAGCAAAACTGAAATAGGGGCTTGTTAACGACAAGATGAAAAGATAGTTCGCATATAAGCAAAACATAAAACACAGCTACTACAAGCGGCTTTACAACGAAGCGTGGAGTGTTTTCGGCTTCGTCGGCAATACAAAAAATAGAGGGTTCTTTTGCAGCGAGAACTTAAACTTGTTACAAGCAAAATGGTATCTAAGCAATATACGAATATGCGCAGATTTGGTTCTGACCGAGTCCAAAGAAGGTTTTTAGTCTTTCCAATAATATTTAGTACGTACAAAACAGACTAGGTAAATGCAAAATGGTCTAGTTGCATGCAGTAGATATCTGGAAAATGAAGCTTACAACAAAAAGAGCTTAATAAATATGGATAAAATAACGATAACATACTAGTATACAAAAAGTGAACCATGTGTTGTAAAAGAAAAAATAAAAGTCAGGATGTTCGGCGTACATAGGCACTCAAAAGGGGAATGTAAAAAATGCAAGAATCCTGTGCAGATCGAAATGAATTACTTAATATTATAGGTAAAAGCTGACGAGCAGCAAAAATAGAAGATAAGAAAACTTTAATAAGATAATTATCAAAAAAATGGCATTTCACATTAAAAGTAATCATAGAAAGTCAATTGGAAAAAAAACTCTAAAAGAGTAAAGTCGGACGTACAGTTGCGGTATCAAATATGATTGTTGATAGCTGTCACAAATGTAAAAACACAAGAAGAATCTGTATAGATCATGAAGATCCTTGTAAAGTTTTAAAACCTGGTGATCTAGTGGGTATCGACTTACTAGTCATTCTGTAAAAAAAATGTGTAATTGTGATATTTGACCACTTGCGCCGAAAAGTGTTAGCACAGCAGATAAACAACGCATGTTAAAAATAAAGTTCAATTTATACTGAAAATGTTTATGAAGTATACATAAAAAACGCTCACCTGACAAAATAGAGCAACAGTGTGCAATTCTGCAGTTTGAAAGTTATTGAAAAAATAGTACTTTCACCGGACTAGATTTGCTATTTTGTACAAGCGATGATAGTTGTGTAGAACGAGTATACAGGACCATTCGTGATGCGTTTAAAAGGGTAGCAGCCAACACAAATAATACTTAGTACAAATGGTAAAATTTAAATTCTGCGTACTACATAAAAATAGTTTACGTATTTGTAATCACTAGAAATTGAAAAGCTAAAGATCATAAAGGAACACGAGCTGAAATATAAAAAAAAGGTTTCAGATGTAAAATATGAATATGTTAGTATGTAGTGTTTGTGAAATAATATTAGTAGAAGACAAGTCAGGGAAAAATTATTATAATGCCTAATTTGCTGTAATTAGTATTGTGGTTAAAATAAAAAAAGACTAAAATGAGAAAGGGTAAACCGAAAGATTTAAGAAACATGCTACGCAATTATAAAGGTTATAGAAAGTACATGCTTGTGCCAAACCACATACCTTGTCTGTTATCGCATATACGACTAGAAAGACTTATAACAGGAAATCTTTTAACGCACGTTGTGTGTATTTTATATTTTACCGCGCCCTTACTGTGCAAAATGTCAAATCCAAAAAAAAAAAAGATTGTAGTCAAATGTTAAAGCGACAAAAAAACAGCATGTATTACGGATTTTTTGTTGTTAGCATTTTTTTTTCAAAAAGCAACATAATTAGACATGTTTTTTATTTTTTCCCTTAAAGAAACCAGCCTAGTGCATAAAAGAAGAAAAAAGATAAGATTTGATACCTTTAACAATAGTAAGGCACGTTTAATACGTTTTATAAGTTCCACCTCGGTTAAAGAAATAGAGCGGAAGAAAAGAAAAAGACATCTCTCTAACAAAACATAGCCGGACAAACGCGTTCAACTCCAAAACCCGTTTTTGGTCTGTATAATAATAAGTAGTAAAATGCTGGATTTTCTTTTGCAGTTAAAGATAATGAGCAGGTACTAGTCTGTATTTTACGCAATTATATTTTATCGAATACCATGATTTGCTGTGAAAACTATAATATCTTTGTAAAATTTTATATGAAAAAATCACTAAAAATGTTAATGATCTGTTTTATGCCAAAAAATTACGTACTTAATGTACAATGCAAAAGCTAAATATGAACGGGTCGATATGTCTATTTTAAAAGGCATCAATTATCAAGTTTTATAGGTGCCGAATTAATTGTTAAAAAAATAAAGCCGCATAAACTTGCTGAAAAGATAATTTGTTCAATTCTGTATGAAACATTTACTTAATATTTATGAGTAGATGCTGGAAATTATAATAGAAGCAATTTCAAGTTTGAATGATACTATAAAACAACGGATACAGTAAATATTTACATCAACTGAAAATGCATACTTATTGAGTTTGTTTTTGTAAATTCTTAGTATTAGGTAGACACCAGTCATGATAAAGCAGGATGAAACATATTTATATTGTGCCTGTTTTTTATATAAACAATACTACAATATGCGAAGAATATTTTTTTGTCTAAATTACAATTTACAAGCAAAGGTTCTATTATATTTTTAATTTTAAATGCATATTTTATTATAAAAGGCTTGTATTGGCAAAAATGTTCTAGTATTTGTACTGATTAAGCTGCATCAATGGTTGGTAGAAATGTTGGTCTAAGCGCGCACTTAAACGAATGAATCCAGTATATTTTTTGCAAACATTGTGGCATCATAACATCAAACCTTTAGCAGCAAAAAATACACATACATGTTTTGATAGGGAAACTTCCGATACTTTGAAAAGATAACTTTTTTTAAAAGCTGCCCACTACAAAAAAGAATATTCAAAAAGGTAGTATAAGAAGTTGATAAAATAAAAAAAAGCCTTTTGTATCATATTCAGTTAATATGGCTTTTACGTGTAATGACATTAGAAAAAGCATGTGAGACAAAGTCCGCGTTTCTTGAATATTTTATAGAGACAAAAAATGAAATATATGTCTAGTTGCTTAATGATGAAATTTATTCTGCCCAAATTAGAGTTTCAAAAAGTTTTTGCTTTATGTAAATACAATACGACTCAAAATTTGCCCGAAAGACAGCGTAATATTTTTCACCTATGGGGATGCACACTGACTTTATTGAGAAAATGTAAAATGTTTAACGAATAAATTTTCTATGATAATTTAGTGTTTGTTATCCATTTGCGACAATCCTTATATAAATCAACTAGAATCTACATTTATACCTTAACTATCAGAGTGCCTTTATGGTATTTTAACATGCTGTCCTACATTAAAAAATGATTATGAATGTAATAAATTGATAATTGCGTCATGCAAGAAATATAGTCGAATATATACCAGTTTAGTCTATAGTAAAATGATAAAACGACGTTTTCTTATTATGATCAAAAAATCCGACTTGCATTTGCAAATAATCTATTTTTTCGATAATTCTTAGTATGAAATACGGCATGTTTATCCTTTTATATCCGAGAAAGCTGTATTTTTTATATAAATTTTCTTCCACATATGCACGTGAAGCTGGTTTACGTGCACTGAAAACAAAGCTAGTAAAAATAGAACATGTATAAAAGATGTTGATTCGGAATTGCGAATTTCTCAATTAAAGACAAATGTAAAAATCAAAGATGTGAGAAGTCAGTACGTGGCAAATTCTCCCCAGCACAAATTAATTGTATATTTTTGATTCTTTATTTGTCAGCATCATTGGTATTGACACTAAATCAATCTCTTAATTATCTTTTACTGCACAAAAACCGGCTATAATGTATTTTTGTTGCACGTAATAGCATTTAAAAACAAACTCCTGATCAGTAAAGTCAATGGCATTAAGCGTGATACCAAAATACAACTGGAATAATACCGTCAAGATTTAGTGTCATTTTTATACAAAGCGAGGCCCAAAAAAAGAGACAAACTGCTGTCACAAGTCGTTACAGGTGTTACTCAAGCCTTCAAAGAGACAAATTGTGTAATATGGCTGATATATTAGCCGCTTAATAAGAACAAAAAATACAAAAAATACTGTTTTTTAAATGCCTTTTACAAAGAGAACGAAAGACATCCCGACCTAATCCACAACAATTACGTATAGTCTTTTTTTACTTTATAACATATGACATAGCTATATACATTTTTTGCAATCTTTTGATTAACAAACTATTGCAGCAGTAAGCTATACAACATCAATGCATCATAATTTATATGAGCGTGTAGTTCAATGAATTGCAACAATCCACATAGTTACAAACGCTTAAGTTGCGGCATAATTTAACCTGCGACGGATTTTTACATGTTTATGTATTTTAAAATCAAAAAAAAAAACTATTAATTTACCTGTAGTTGCAACTAGAGGTATGCATCAGACCGGACCGGATCGGTTTAAACCGGAGAACATGTGTAAACTTAACATAAAAAAACGGACCGGACCGGCAACAAGAATCGGACAAGAAGATTGGACCGTAACAACATGCGAAAAATAATAAACGTCAAACCTGTCACTAGACCCCAAAAATCCGTGTGGAACAACCCCGGACGAAAACACGCCCGGTCCAGTTTTTTTCAGGTCTAGTGCGGATCTCTTGTTGCAGTTTTGCTCAGATATTTTTATATTTGCATAAGAATTTTTTTATAAAAAATGACATAAAAAAAGCTTTTATTATAACTTTTCTTTTTTTTTGTTTAGAAGCCATTTAATATATCTAAGGCCTTTTAAAATGTCAGCGTGTTTTACAATCTGCATTTAAAATAGAATAAAAATAAGAATAAACTCATACTATAAACATTTCAATATATATCATATATATATTAGCTTTTTTCGGGAGCATAAAAAGTTTTATTTAAAATTTTTTACACTCCTATACCTTTCGTTGGTCATGATAAAAAACAAATATATGCTTTTATAGCTTGTTAACCAGAAAAAAAAGACGAAATATAATACAAAACAGGATTTTTTACTTTCAATATATGCCAGAGATAGAAAAAAAGTAGTCGTGGCATACACAACAACAAAAAAGAACTATTGCTAAAGACGTATAATTTGATGTTCTGAATTACTCCGTGTTAATTACTGAGTCTATAAAATGCGTTTAAAAAAAAGTTTTTGCACAAAAACCGAAATCGTGTCCAAATTTCCAAAAAACAAGAATCGATGACTATATACGGATTTAAAATTGCAAAAAAAGGGTAGGGGGATGCAAACAGAAAAGTCTTAAATCTTTAGACGCTGTATTACAGAAAGTGAAAAAGATTAAAATAAAAAGACTTACAAATTGCTAAATGTGCATAAATAGAATTTTTATACCAGTCGAAAGAAAAAAAACACCCTCAGAGAAGAGGGTTTACAATTAGAACCTAGAAATTTGTTCCCCCTTAAATAGTCTCTGTCTAAAATTCCAAATAAAATTCTTAAAATTTTTTATTGTAATTTTATGCTATTTTTATGTTTTAACTAACGTCAAAATTTTTTAAAAAAACACAAGAAATGGCATTTTAGATATAAAGCTAATATTTTTTTACATAAAAACTTTGGTTTCGCAAATATATCATTTTACTGTTTAAAAGAATTATTTGCTAGTTCAGTACTAAGATTTGTTAAAGAATTTTACCTCTGCATCTATTTGTTTTTTTTAGCAAAAAAACTTTATTTTATGCCATAAAACAAATTTTCGTGACGTTTTTTGATTTCACTCTTGACATGATTTTTTGTTTGAATTTATCAGGCGTTTTTTAATACTTTTTGACAATATTTTAGATCTTAAGTATATATTATTTTGTTCTTTGGTCTCCTGTTATTTTTGCCAAAAAATAATATATAATAAAGAAAATTAGGTATTAAAGTTGTTGTTCTATTTTTTAAGATAAAAAAAAAAAGTTTCTAGAAAATAGGTAAAGTCATAGATTTTTTTAAGTTTTTTAGTTAAATTATTTAACAATTAAGTGTTGCGCTTTCTAAATGAGGCGGGGTTTGACTTAACTTTCTTTATTACAAAGCAAATTTGAAGAAGCTCTTTTACGTATTGTCTCTGCTTTTAAAGCTTTATATCTGACTCCAAAACATGTCACAAATCATATTCGACACATGATAGATTGCAAAATAGAAGTAGATGTAATTCGAACATATTGCTACAAATCTGATACCGCAAACCTACAAAAAAATCGCTAGGGCTTATACAGGAAAAAGTTGATGTACGTTTTTAACACGCGGCGTACTTCGTATCATTTCGTTAGTGACATTTTATTTCTTTTCCTAAAGTGAGGGCAGTCGGTCTGGTCTGACCTCAATAGCGCCCAACCTATTTACCAAATTGTAATACGCGTTTCAAAGCTTTTTTTTATTGCGTTTGATCTAAAATATGCATATTAGTATTACGAGTAATTGTAAAATATTGTACATATGACTACATGTTGAATATAGGATTTACATTCACAATATTTTTTTTTAATGAAAATCTGATTAAACAGCAAAAAAAGAATGTATTACGCGCAAAATTGTCGTTATAGGCACAATAAAAGCCTGCTGATAAAAAATTGCTAATTTAAAATTTCTAAAAAATTAAGTTATCTTTTTCACATGTTTAATATACATAAAGACAATAGTCATGAAACCAAGATAAACGGTCCTTAATAGAAGCGACGCAAAAAAAAGAACGTTAACAGAAAAAGAGTCGTATTTTTTTAGGACCAAAAAACAAAAAGATCCAATAAATAAAAACTCCAAAAAGAAGAACTAAAATTTATTGAGACCATAAATCTACACCTGCGTATTATGAACGGTTTTTACGGCTCAAATAATTTCTAGATCTTTTGATTTACGACCTTTTACTCATTAGACCTAATTTTTTTTTTGGACAGAACAAATTGTGGCACTTTTTCTTAAAAAGGGCCTTTTTATTTTTGAACTTTCTATTAAGGCTCTTATGTTATGACTAGGGGCATTTATAAATACATTTTTAAAATGCAAAAAAATGCACTTAAAAGCAAAAAATGTATTTATAAACAAAAAAAATGCATTTATAAAAATTCATTAAAAAAATAGAAGATTGAAAAAACATTTATTTCGTCAACTTATCTATTATTTTTTGTTAAGTGCAACACGCTTACTTTCTTTTGTTCTTATTTTTAGTACATCTTTTTTATTTTTCACTGACAAAAATACATTAAAAAAATGCATTTATAGTACAAAAAAATGCATTTATAGTAAAACAATGCATATATGGCTAAAAAATGCATTAATGGCCAAAAAAATGCATCTGAATGTCCCATTCTATAACATTGTAATTTTGTTGTACATCTGACTATAAATTAATTTTTATATGAAAATAGTTTTTTTTATTGACAAAGCAAACTGGCCTTTTACATCGATTAAATACTACTATATCTTATATTAAATACAGTCAAATCTTTCATTTTGATAACTTTTCATTATGAGGGATTTTTAAAATTACAAAAGAAAAACAAAGTTGATAAACTTTCCGAAACAATATATATACTAATTGCATAAAACATTTTTCTCTGATTTTTGCCGTCGTTTTTAGTATATTGGAAATATTATCTACGACCAATTTACATATTAAGTAAATTGTATACGTATTGAGACTCCATTTTGAAGAATACCACTGAAGCTACTACTTGTAACTGACATAAGTAAAAATGATTGTTTTTTTATTATCTAAGTGTTTATGTTTAAAATATTCAGCAAAAAAAATGTAATCAAATGTGAATAAAACGATCTTGTCTTGTCTTTTCTTTTGCTAATCTAAAATGTTTAATCACTTGTATTTCATACATATGAAAGTATAATATTAAATAAATAACAAATAATACTGTTTTTTTGTTGTTACTTGTAAAATAAGAACATATATACTAAACCAAGTCATACGGCAGTATTTTTCATTATTTTTCAATTTTGTATCCTTTATGCAAAATTTATAGTTGCCGAAAATTTAAATGTTGCAAAGCATGATTATTTTTTCTTATTAAATGTTTATTTTAGTAATAAAATCAGGCCATTTCCTTTTAGAAGATTTTAAAAAAATATCCAAGTTTTTCTAAAAAAAGATTATTAAAAGCATGATTTATCAAAATTTAACATCCGAATTTATAGTGTATTAGACTGCGACATTGTACATAATGGCAAAAAAAACAACAAATATGTTTTTTAAGACCTTATTATTTTTAACAGTAACAATTAAAACATTATATGTGCAAATGCTACATTGCCACAACAATCTCTGCTAAAAGCAATTGTTTTCTACCTTATCGGTATAAAATGGCGTGTCCCAAAAAAATCACATACTGTCATCCCTCATAAATACGTATATCTGTTAAGTTCAAAACTCACACTTTTTTACAAAATTTAGGAAAAATCCCCTTTTATTCGAATATAACGTATATATGAATAAAACGTATAAAAAAGTATAAGAACTAGAAGATTATATTTGAACTGAAACAAATTTTTTAATTTGCTGTTTTTTATGCGGCCTTTTTGGTTCAGGATAAATTAAACCTCAAAAAGCGCTTTGTTTATTTATAATATATTAGTATATCAGTGATTATGCATAATAATACCAAATGCGTCTTTGTGTACAAAAATTCAATATACTATTCTAGTTTTTCAGTATGTAAATATAAAAAAATACCATCCTTGCATTTCTATTTTCTTTTGAAAAAGAAAAGTTATTAACTTACCACTTTGAAGCAAAGGCAAATTCAAATTACATATACAGTGTTGTTCGACTGTAACATACACAGCGTTATATTCAAGAATACCTGAAAAACCGGATTTCTCACATATAACGTACTGTTCGTTATTTACGAGGGAAGATAGTAGTGATATACACCAGTAATTTATTCTATAGAGAATTTTACTAGTGTTAAAAATATTGGGCTTTATTCGCTTCGTAAAAATATTCGCGAAATATCTTTGCAAAAGAAATTATATTTCGTTTGAGGGTTCGGTAAAAAAATTTCTTGCTTAAAATTTTTTTTGAAAGTAAAAATATGTAAATTACAAAAAAAACGGTCGGGATATGACAAGCAAGCGATTATCACTAAATTTGGCTATTTTACTTTTTAAATATGAAATCACCATAAAAAATACTTTTTGTGTCGTGTCATATTTTTTAACAAGAAAAAATTTTGTTTTACTTTTTTTACTATAAAAATCTATGGCTTTTTTTTAAAACCTCAAGTCTTATGGGTGAATTCATCTAGTGAAATTCTCTATAGAATTTTTTGCGAAAAATCTACTTGGGACACAAAAAAAATCACAGAGATTTTTTTTACTGAAGATTTCTTATGGACTCAATCTTAAGGAGCAAGACCCATCGGTGGATTTTTTGAAACACGCCTTAAATATACTTTTTGTAAATTAATTGATTGTTAAAAAAATGTCGATTTTATGGGAAATCAAATGTTTTTCATCCTTTTATAAATAGAAATATTTATAAAAATAAGGATAATCATTCTGATATACTATGTTATTATTTAATAATTTGAAAAATATTATTTCTCAAAAAAAAACAACAAATTGATATATTAATAGATTTTTTTGTAACTTTTTAAAAATTACAAAATATGCAATATATTACGCTAACCACATTGTAAATATAAGTATGAAACAACATAAGTTTTATAATGAATACGCTTGCACACATTTTTTAAATAAAAAAACATATATTATAGTTTTCGGATGTTTATCTATATGTCTATTTTATTTCTTTTTTATCCTAGTAATCTATTTCACCCAATTACCAGAATAAATGTATGTGTAATTTTTAATGCGATTATCTATATAAATACTAAGGTTTTACTGAATTCGCGTGACCTAACGCAATTTAGTAACATTTTTCATAATCTTAATATGTAGTTTTTATTTTATTTCTATTTCTATTTATGAATAATAAAAATAAATAAATATCTAGTTGTGTTTAGTTTGTTGTATGAAAACATTATTTTCAGAATTGTACTTGTTATATGCATGTTTTTATATCGAATAAAAAAAATACATATAATAAAATTTATTGGTTTTAATTTGCGCCTCAGTTGGTTTTAAGAAAAAATTTGGCATAGCTAGAAGTTAATCATACCATTATTTTTGTTTTTCATAGAAAGCTTGAGTAATTTACTATAAAAATATCGATAGACAAAAATACTGTTTTTTTTTGTTGTGTATGCAAGCAATATTTTTTTGTTTTTGTCAAAGAAAATGAAAAAGGAAAAGGTATCCTTCTATATTTATAAAACCATCTACAAAAAATATATTTATTTAGTGTTAGAATATAATTGGTTTACTAGTATTTAATGCGTAAATTTTATAAATTACGCCATTTTATTCTGAAATTCGTAAAGAGCAATACGATTTTTAGTTATATTGTACTCTATATAATGCAAAAACACAAGAACTAGTATTTGCAATGACCGAAAAAAAAACGTATAAATTTAAAAAGCAAACTGTTTTTCTTTGTTACTTAAGTGTCTGACCTTTCCATATATTTAAAGTATCGTCATTTTAAAAATGTATATTTAAAACTTTCAACTTATTTAAAGCGGATTTATGTAATTTAATTTTGTAGTTACGGTACATTACAGTATTTTTTCTAATCAATACGTTCATTTGGGTTTGTATTGTAATTATCCAGTTATTAATATCAGATAAATTGTTAATTTTTATGATAAGCGCTTCTTACAAGTTGCAAATTTTTTAACATGGTTAAGACGCTTGTTTTTACTACAACACAAATTTTGATAAAGCATTTTATCACAGTTTCATAAGTTTCGTTTTTACTTTTTTGTTTCAACATCTTTTTTAAATCGATAGGATTAATGACAGTATGATAATAGAGATATAATGCTATAAAACATAAAAATATATTTTTTTGGTTTTTTCATAGTTTATAATAAAACTAACATCTAAACATGAAACTATTAGTTGTTACAAGTTTAATCTTTAAGCTGCTCGGATTATCTGGCTATGCATGTTTTTTTTACTAGTCGATTCAATAAATTACATTACATTATTTCTTTTTTTGCTTTTTTTACACAGATAAACAAAAACCTTTTACATTATCTTTAATACCTCTTCTTATCAATTGAAAACTTGCTTTACTTGATATAATCTTAATTTGAAAACTTGCTTTACTTGATATACTCTTAATTTGAAAAACAGGTTTTTGTCATACACATGAAATATCTGGTTGTAAAGTTGTGCAACGATAATTTGCAATATATATGGCAAACATAGTTATTTTAAAAGCAATGTTTAAAATTTTATGTTTTGGCATTGATCTATCTTAAATCTTTTTCTTTTATTTTTTTACAAGTTTAAAAATCAATTGCAGTAAAAATACTTAGCTGCCAATATTATGCGCCTAATTTTAGTTGTAAGATTTTTTGGATTTCAATATTAGAAAAATGGGCAAAGGAACGATCGAACAAACATGTTAAAAAAAAAATTAGGCATCTGTACAAATGCAGTGCAAAAGAAATCATTTTGGATTTGTTCATAAAAGTAATATTTTTAAAGCATTTAAAAAAAAATATCTCGATGATACCAGCAGCTTTTTGATAAGACGGCTAACATGCGGAAGGTGCTGCAGATTCTAAGATTTAGAATTCTC
>JAQFYM010003049.1:0-20295 GCA_034694785.1 Agrenia bidenticulata | reverse complement strand
CACCCCCCACGGCCGGTGCCTTCGCCTACGGCTCGGCAAGGCGCCGCACTGTTCCTCAGTCTCAGGCCAGGGTTTATTATCATATAACCCAACTGTCACTAAGTTACCTTTTTATGTTCTTAAATTGTTCTTAGGTAATTTTTTTCTAAAAAAGCTTGCTATTTTCGACTGTTCAAATAATCCGACATATGTGCAAAAACAAAGAAGAAGTTAACTGTATACTTACACGATGTTTCTATAATCTTTTTATATTTTGTTACAAAAAAAATTTATGATTTCATATATTTTTACTACAGGATAAAAAATGAACAAATAAGATTATTCACGTTTTTTTATAGTTTAAAATAAAAGTTAAAATCTAACCTAGAAAAGATTTTGAATACAATTTGTTTGTTGATGGGGAGTAAAAAATGCAAAACAACTATTTTGGGTTTTGCATTTTATTCTTGGGGATGCACCGGACCCAGAAAACTGGACTCTACAACGTTAAGTAACACGGAATCCGGGCTCGGGATATGAAACACGGGTCTTTTATTGCGAGAGTTAACACAGGAAGTATGTTCTAGTAGCTTTATTTAAGTAGAAGGGATCATTTATTTGTCAGGGGCCAACAAAGAAAAAAGTAAAAAAAAACTTTACCCTCTATATTGCCATATGAAAATTTTATGAACTGGTAAAGAATTACATTTTATAATATATTTATGTCTGCAGATAAATAATTCAAAAACTGTCATTTCGAAAAATAAATACTGTATTTTTTCGCATTCTAATACTGTAGCCTTAATACGCAAAAATTACCGAGAGTATATTACACACAACTTTGTATTGTTTTACACGTTATAAAGCATTTTTTGTTTAATAAACTAAAAATCATTTTGAAAGTGCAACGCATACTAAAAATCATTTTGAAAGTGCAACGCATACTAAAAATGCCACATGATTTTAGCATTTTTTAAAAAATTGCAAAAGGAAAAACAAAAAATTACATATTTTTTGTTAAACTATGTTTTTTTTCTGTAAAGTTTTTAGATAAATGATAATTATTGCAACTTAAAATATATTGCACGGACCGTATACCGTACTTAGTGAGTTTATTCTACATTTGTTTTATTGTAATGCTATTTTAGAAAATCTAAAAACAAAAAAAATGTTAGATTACAAAAAAAATGTAATATAATATAATCTTGGCATTAATATCTATTGCAACAAAAGTTTTTATAAATAAAAACACATCAAATCTTCTTTTTTGCCAATTATAAACAGTTTAAAATTAAAAATTGTCGATAACAAACCAAAATATATTGCAAATCGTTCGCAAAATTTTTTATTAGACTTTTAAATCCAGTTCGTTTCAAAATAAAAAAACATTTTTTTTTTGAAACAAACCGACCCTTAATTTTTAGTTTGGTATGATTGTCATAATAATTTAAAAAAAGGGTTAATTAGTTAAATACCCCTGATTTGCAAAAAATTCCTTTAATATTCCTTTTTCCTGTACAATTTAAGGGGTAAAATGGGTATTAAACTAATAAATGACAAAATAAGGGGTATTAAACTAATTTCTCTTATAAAAATCATAGTATTTGTTGTATTTTTATTACTTGTAATGCTTTTATTAACATTTTATGAATTCACAAAGTATTTTTGAAAAGGGTTAGTGCTTAATTAAATTGCACGATAAGGGCGTCAGCAGTGTGTTTTTAAACAAGAATCAGTCTGTTTTTTTTTCAAAAGCGCCTTAAAAACGCTATTTTTTCGCATTTTTTTCATTATAATTTTTTTTAAAAAGAATTTGATGCTAAATTATTATTTAAATCTTTTAAATAAAATATATCGTCCACAATAAAAACCCCCCTTAAATGCGGCGAGTACGTTTTCTTAAGGTTCGAGAGTACACATTGCCGCATTAAGGGAAAAAAGGGGATGAGACACCCCCCCCCTTCGAAAAAAATGCGCACCTAAAATAAAAAAGATTATTTTTGTATAGTGATTTGTTAGATAATGCAATATACACGAATATATTATACAAAATGGCAATTTACCATTAAACACTGTTTTCTTATATAATAAAGTTTAAATTTGTGCATTTGTATTTAGATTGACAAAAAATACAAAATTTGCTTAATGCTCTACAGAAAAAAGCACATCTATATATGAAACACAAAACAAAAAAAAAACTAGAAAATTAAGATGCGTTATAATGTATTATAGTATGAACATCAAGGTAACGATTTTTATTATGAAAATTCAAAAACAGCAAAAATGATACGTATCGTTCTCTTTGTATCATATGTCAATATTTGATGCATTCAAATCTTAAAATTACAAAACCATTATTTCTTTTGCACGTAGTAGACCTTAATCTTTTTCAATATAAATATGACGAGTTTACGTCCAATCTTAAATGCCAAGTTAGCACAAAATGCAAAAAAAAAAGAAAAAGCTTAAAACAACGCTCTACAAGACAAAAAGTTGACTGCGTAACAGCTAAACAACAAAGTGTATATGCTTTTGGGATCAATAATAACACTAATATTTTCATTATATGGTTTTGCCGCAATAATGGCTTATAAAAGATGCGTCTAGATAAAAATTCGCTATAAAGACTTTACTTGTAGAAAAACTGTAAATAAAAACAAACTTGCAGAAAAAAAACCTAGTATAAAAAGTTTTTTTAGTAGATCACCGATCAAAAAAAACATAAACCACATAAAAAAAATCGTATATAAATGCAACACAAAAAAAAATTATTATACACTTTTTGCTTTTTTTTCTTTAGTACGTTACAGTTGAATTATTGTTTTATACTTTTTTTCCAACAATGAGTTCGATTAAAATGTCAATAATCCATTTTATAAACTAATAAATATTTGACATGACAAAAACTCTTTTTACTAAAAACAGTTGTTACTGGTATATAATTTAGTAAAGCTGTTAATTAGTGTAGAGCATACGTTATATTTCGCTAGTATACATTGACAAAAAGTATTTGTAGTTAAACTACCTAATGGTATTTGTAAAAACACTGTGATGATTCACTACGTACAATGCATTTACATGTAGTTTTTGCTCTTTTTGCGCACAAAAAAATATATTCAAATGGTGATTTTTTATTTATAAAACACAATATGTTTGACGATAAAAGACTTTTTTTATTTGTCAAAGTATGACCATAACAAAAATTGGGATAGTTTCGCATTTGCACATATTGCAAAGCACCCAAAAGTAAATTATCTTTTCAACAAAAAAAGTTTTTACACGTTTAAAATACAAGATATTCCTTAATTGCAATATCTTTTGTGGTTATAAGATTGCTGTATGTTTGGTTTGTAAGTTTGTAAAAAATAAAAAATTAATACTTAAAAAATAAAAAATATATCCACAAATTTTGTACCAATGATGATGCAATTATTAAGGATACATATTTAGACATGGATACTTTTTTTTTCGACCAATTTATAAAACATTCCGAATTTTTGTTTAATAAAACACACTGAATGCACAAAATACGAAATAAAAAAAAAACAACCAGACGAAACGCACCTTAAATAATTTAAACTATTTATAAAAACCTTTTTTGATATAAATTATATGATAAGTTTTTAATAGCAAATGCAAATTAAAAAATTATATAAAATAACAAAATGTTATGACTGCTACACGTTAATACAAATTACATAAAATCCATGGAATGAATGTTAAAACGACAATAGAATATAACAAAAAATTTTTACATTTAAAAACAACGCGCTTGCTGTTTGCTTGTTCACATTGTTCTGAGAGCCGATTTTTCCAATAAAAAAACATAAAGATACAAAAAATATTTGGTTTTTTTTTCGGTACAAAATGAACTATAGTAATGTTATAGTAGACCATACATACATAATTATCAATTAGAGTTAACACTTTTGGATTAGGCCGGGGAATCTTTTACTTTTTTACTAAAAACCATTTCGAAACTCTACTATTTTTTTATAAATTTGCCCTTTATATAGTTTTACATACATCAAATGTTTGACATGTAACCAATCAACTTTTTATCAATGTTTCAAATCTTCCCCCCTTTTATCAAATCGATCAAATGTCATTTACCCACATGCCACTTATGTATATTCTAAGTTTGACCGTTGCATTGTGCATACCGCATTGTTATGCATATTTTCCTGTTTCTGGTTCGGTCAGAGAGTAAATGCCATTGAATTAAACTTGTTGCTAATATTCTGGTAAAGATTTAATGTTTTTAAAATAATCTTTACCAACAAACGCATATTAAAAAATTGCTTAAATAAGTTAATTTTTCTTTCGTCCAATGTGCACTTGCGGGAACTCAAAATTTTGTAAAAGCAACATGTTTTTTTTGACATCAAAAATATGGTTTTCGATTTTTTTAAATATAACAAAACCCCGAATTAAAACCCCTGGCTACGCCACAAGAACCTCGACTCTTTCATCTTATTTTATACGCGCCTGTTACACGCTTTTTTATAATATACTGTTGTATTTACAAATAAGCAAAACAACAAAACATATTTTGTAGTAGACTAGATGAACCTTTAAAATTTTTTCAACGGCATGCAAGGTTTTTTTCTACAAAAACGAGTTATTTTATTTTACAATTTTAGTTTGTATTTGTTGATATGATTTTTGTAAGTTCTTGGTATTACAAAAAGTGCAAATGTTTAAAACGATACGAGTATCTTACTAAAGATACAATTTGCTAAATATCATGTCATTGGTTGCCAAAATAATTTTTGGATGATAGTTTGTATATTTTTAAACAAAAAACATTTACTTGGGTGGATACTTTTTATGTGCGCTCTTTTAAGACTACGTTAAAACGCATTTTATTATATTTAAGGCAGCAAAACATTATAGGAATACAAAAAATGAGATTTTAACATGTTTTAAACAAAAGTGGGTATTTTAAATTATTATTTTAACTATAAATATGGCTTTTTATGTAGTAAAAACCGCAATATTGTGCAATATCTGTGCATTGACGCAAGCGGTTTATATAATATAATTCAGTTGACTTATTTGTATAAAAACAATACAAATAGTACATAAGTGGCACCTTGTTGTTTAAAGAGACCAAAAAAAATTTCAATATAAAAAGTATACAACAAAGCAACTTACCGTTATTATTACGAAAAAAATGGTAAAAATAAGTTTTTTTAAAGTACGTGAAATACAAAAAAAGACGTGATACAGATTTTATGCGCAATATAAGTATATAAATGACCAATAGCAAAAAACATAAATTAAAAACTTATAGCAAAATAAAAATAACAGTATTACCAATTCAATAAGTTTACTCAAAAAAACTAGTAATTCTTATTATTTGTATATTTTTTTATATGTTAAATGGCAAAAAAAAAACATTCGCTGCCCTTTTTATAATTTTTTTGTATAAAAAAAGTGTATGAAGGTTTTTTTACAAAATATTTTCATATCTGGTCACCATTTATATACATTTTTTTTTTCTACCCGTTTTGGCAAGAAAATGTACTTTTTTTACGGCCATTTTTTTTTGGTACCCATTCATTGTTTCGCATTTTATAAATTATTTTACAAGACCTTTTTATATGCTATAGATATTTTTCGTCCGATAAACTGTCTGAGTACGCCTGCATCACGCGTAAATGTAATTTCTATAATTCTACTAACTGGTGGCACTTTTTTTAGACCTTTAATATGATTTATGCGTATAAAAATATTATACTATAATATAAAAACCACCGTAAAATAACATTTTCTTTTTTCGTTAACTTTCTCTATGAACATAAATTGTTCCATTAAGTTTGCCGATCGTGGATTTATAAATTTTTTAGACGATGCATACACGTGTCAGGCCACACCCAACCAAAACCATTTTAAACAATAAATAGCCCTAGTTTTTCTATATACATAAACAAAATTACACTACCATGCGTATTTATTCTAACTTTATCATTCTTGTCGTAACGATCGAATTTTTCTTTGGGTTACTTATATAGTTTAGCAAAAAATGGAAATTATGTAGCTTTTTAGCGATAAAACCCGTTTTTTTATTAGATGTATAGGGAATATACTCTTTTCTTTGTTAGAGTTCAGTTGCAACTTTTTTTTCAAAGAAACTTATTGTTGCCAAAATTGTTCTTTTATATAAATTCCTACTCCCTGCTACATAGTAAGGATTTTTTCAATTCACGGATATTGTTTTGCTTTCCCTTTACACTGTTCTTTTTCAAACGCCACTTAAGTACATTATTATAAAAACATCGTAGTTTATCATTTACTAATTTAAAATAACGAATTTTTCACTTTTGCAAAAAAAAGCACAAAAAGCAAGTACCCCATGTATAGTACAGCTGTTAAAATAAGATCGAATATAAAAATCTTCTCTTTGCAATAAAAAACAGTAAAGTGTATAGGAAAATACTACAAAAACTTTAAATGTGCTTCCCGGTTTGTACAGTTAGGTGTCAAGCAACCCGACACATGCCGCAACATGCTGATTGAGCAATATAAATACTTATACGCATTTTAGTGTATCTTGCGCGTGTTCAAATTAAAATTTTACCGGAACTTGGTAATCCAAGCAGTTTGACTATTTAAAATGTGCAAAATGTTAATTTGGAAGGGTATTTTTTTTTGTTTTTTTGTAAAGCAAGTAAGGAGAAAACATGGTTTCATATAACATTTGATACAGTTTTTGAATATCATATGCCAACCTTTTATAGAAAACACAAGTTAAAAACATATGTACGAGGCAAATGGTTATTTCGCCTAGAAGAAATGCTGACTGTGAAAACACGCCAGTTTACAACCTTCCTTATATTTTTTTAAACAGAAGAAATGCGATTTGTCGGAAAAGCAGACTTTGCACTGTGGTATTATAAATGACGAATCTTTCAAACAAACTTCTTGGCAAAAACGCGCTACAAGAAACTTTTTTGTCTCAAAGAGTTGTCTTTTAAGTAGTTTTTCAACAATTTAGAAGCAATTTTGAAGGCGCAATTTTTTTTGTTAATCACCAAATATACTTAAATATATTTTTCACTAGCAAAGCATTATAAAGCAACTATGCGGCCAGGATTTTCTAGTTTAAATGTGTCAATGTTTTTCGTAGATAAAACACTTTAGAAGTATTTTAAAGTCCCGAACATGTGCAAATTACTTAAATTTTGCTGTAAAGAAAACGGGTAAAATGCAATGTTCGAATATTTGCTACTGCATCGATAGATTTACAGAAACTTATTGTTTTTATACCAACACAAATGCGCTCATTTTTACTTATTCTAGAATGTCGATAAGAGAACAACAACACATATATTAACCGTTAACATATGCACTATACATGTTCGCGTCGGGTTGTGTGTAAAAAAAATAAAACGAGTACTCGCGTTACACATAGAGCCTGTACATATAATAAAATAGAATTAAAGAACGTGATAAATATAAAAAGACAGATTAGACTACAGTTTATTGCTTTTTTTTGGGTGTTTTTTATTTTATAAATTGATATTTAGAAATAAAAAATAGTTATAATTAATTTGAAATATTAAAATTGCTGATTGCATGAAATTATAAGGTAAAGCATGACATAGGTAGAAAATCTATTTGAAACATTTTGCTGACAATTTAAAAAGCATAGACATAGAAACAAAAAATTACTGCAGTTTTTTGTACAAAAGTGGGCCAAAAAAAAGGTTTTTACAAAAAAAAACTGTTTACGAACTAAATATAAGGTCCGAACATTATCTTGATATTGTCCAAATCTTTTTTTATTTAGTACACATGGAATTGCCAATAACCTTGCGTATTTTTACAACAAGCTTTTATATATATTGTGAACAGCTTTAAAGTAAATTCAAAAATAATTTGCCCAAAGCCAATATGTATTTACACAACTGTATTATAAACACTTATTTTTTGCCTCACAAAGGCCTGGTTTATTTTAATGTAGCAATATGTATTAACTGTTACTTTTGTAATATAGTAGAAAATTATCATCATGTAAATATACTTTTTTGGACTATTTTTAAAAGAAAGATTTTTTAATTACATTTCACTCTTTTTGCATGTAAGAAACTTGCTGTAATTATACTTAAATTTGACTTTTTTTTGTATTTTTTTGCTATTTACGCATGCGATAAGTAGAATGGCTTTTTGAAAAGGCCAAATCAGGCTTTCTTACTTCTAGCAAAAATAAGCACAATTTTCGGTTAACCAAAAAATGCTTGAAAACAATTTACGGGATTTTTAATTTGATTGTACCAATTTTTTAGTTTTTAAAAAAAAACTCATAAAAAAACACAGACGTTTTCGAAGCAAACCGGCGGTATATAAACTTTAACCTAAAAGTTTAAATTTGTTTAGATATTAATTTTGCCTGTAATTTTTGGTCTTGTTTGTATATTTTGCATAAAAAGATATATTTGGTATTTCACCGTTACAAAAAATACATATTTTGTAATAATTTGCCATGAAGTTAACAGATAAAGATAAAAGAATTGTTTACATCACAAGAAAAACAAGTTGCAGAAATGTTTGCCTAATTGTGACCGGTACATTTGACGTTTTTTTTTAACTATAAATAGTTTAAGAATAAGAAAAAATATTATGTGAAACTTGTATATGTTTGTACATGCTTCTTCCCAATATTAATTAGCACAAATTTCTAAAGTTTTTGACTAACAGCAAAGCTGAAAAAAGTAAGATAGCTACTCAGGTTAGTTATAAAAACAATGCGCTGTGTTTACTGCGGCATTTTAAATCTACAAAATTTTTTTGTATATTTTTTAAAAAAAATTGTATAACCAAACACATAAAAAATGCTTTATATAAATATTGATTGTCTTGTATACAAAAATTTTGCAAAAAGAAAAACAGAAAGTTTTTAGTTTTTGATTCATACCGATCTTCAAAAAGATGCAAAATTAGAACATTTAACGTCCCACGATACAAAAAAAAACTTAAAACCATAGCGATGCAAACTGTAGCAGGATAAGTATGCAAAATCTTATGCCAAAGTCATAAGAATTCAAAAAGAGTATAAACGGAAGTTTTTTGTTTAATTAAAACTGCTGTCAATTTAATCAAAGAGAGAATAAAAAACGTGGCAAATGTATAGTCGAGTAATCAACGACTACAGACTTAAACGAGGCAATTCGCATCAGAACAAGTTTCTTGTAATGAGCAGGTTAAAATTTTAGAGGACTATAATTTCTACCAGATTTAGACAAAAAGTTATTCTGCAAGACAAGTAATCTCCTGAAGATTTAAATGTCTGAAAAAAATTTAGTAAGGAAAAACATTAACAGTAACTTATGTTGTCTAGAATTATTAGGTTTACACAAAGAACTATGTAGTTCGCAATAATACAATATAATCGTTATATTAAAAACCAAGTAATATTGCATTCGCAAAAAAAAAAGTTACCGGACATATTAACACAACCAATAGCAAAAGATTTTTTGTACGTAATTTTTTTTTTGTGATCCTAGCCCGCCCAAAAGTTTTTGATAACGTGTTTTTGTATGAAAAAAATGTTTACCCTCTACTGAAAAAATACAAGCAGTGTTAATTGCAGTAATTGGGCGCAGCTTTGACAATT
Organism: Agrenia bidenticulata; assembly: GCA_034694785.1. Classification (NCBI taxonomy): domain Eukaryota; kingdom Metazoa; phylum Arthropoda; class Collembola; order Entomobryomorpha; family Isotomidae; genus Agrenia; species Agrenia bidenticulata. The sequence goes on along the minus strand of JAQFYM010003049.1, from coordinate 10,697 downwards.
GTTGTGCAGCTAGAAAAAGTAGATGGTGGTTTCTACACATTTGTAATATGTTTATAACCAAATGCCAGCAATCAAGAATAAATGGCCTTCTAATTAGACTTTTAGTTTAACAAAGGTTGCGCATGATAATGCACGCATACAAAAAAACAAAAAAGAATATATCATTTGTTGAGGAATGTTTGGAAATGCCCTCGGAAACTTTGACCTTCTTATGTTTATCAGATTTAAAACCTACTGTTTATAAAAAATCTTTGTGCTTATATATCTTTCTATCTACTTCTCAATTATTGTTTCGACTACTATTCTCTATCCCAAACCTTAGTGATAAATCAGTGTGTTAAAACCTTTATATCAACCAGCTTAATTTACATGTTGTTTATAATGTTCATACAAGCGAAAGTTACAGAAAACTCTAGAACTCCGTTCGAGGTGTCTTTTGCAAACCTCAAACTGCATTTTATGCTTATACAGCAATATTTTTTACCATTGTAATTTAGTCGCTAATTCTTGTATTTTTGGCGCCAAAAGCAACTGAAGTCTTAAAAAAATATACAAAAATTGCCCGCCAAATTCTTAGCTTGTTTAATAAATTTGATTTTAGGTTCTTTGCCTTTTTTCGCGAGACCAATTTCAATTATCGACAAGACATTGATATACTTTTTATCACTGTACAAAAAAAATGCAATTTTGTATTAAAAAGTTTACACCAGTGTTGTTAAAACAGTAAGAAATGATGCCGCTATAATAAAATAACGAAAATAACTGTTAGTTTTAAAAAGTGAAATTGATGTAAAAGTCAGATGGAATTTTTCTCAGAACAATTGAGTTGAATTCAGATCTGCTACGATGTAAATAAACTCAATGATATAAAATTTAAATAGTAATTTTATGTATTATTAGTATTGTGCTATATGTTTTGTTTTACCCTATTTTTTTTTTGTCGTATTTCCGAAAAAACTATTTTTTTGTATATTAATTTGTAGCATTTTTCACCCTTTTTTGACGAGTCACGTTGACTTGTGAAGTATGTTTCAGCTAAGCTTACAGTCATGGCAATTTTGTGTGAGTTTTTAATGTTTTCTTTACAATTTTTACGAAAAAAGCATTGTTGTTACGATAACAATTTATCTTTTTTTAACCTACAATATATTTTTGTAAAGTAAAGATTTTTAACGTTACGATATTTTTTTACCCAGCTTTTTAGACTGTAATGTCAAAAAAAAAGTAAAAGGCACAATCCAAAGTTTACATGTACATTAGTACATCCGGGTTTTTACATTTTTTTTTGCGAATAATAGTATTTAAGCCATATCGGTAATGTTTTATTGGTGTTTTTTGTAAAACCCATATCATGCATTTTAATAAATGTCAACTGTAGGTACTTTGTATATATGTTTAAACGTAAGTTTGCAGCGTATAAAAATTTCATATGATTAATCGCATTTTTTATCGCAGTAAAAGTAAATTGAACTTTCCAAGAACCTATAATAGTTTGTTTTATAAAATTTTGCATTTTTAACGTTTACCGTATTTGTTTATAGTTGTTATGTTAGCGTTATGATTTCGTTTTGTTATTACAATTGTTTAAGTTTCTACTTTGTTACTTTTTACTTGCATTTATATTTTTTTTTATAAAACAAATTTTTTAAAGGATTGTTTATATACACAATTTACAGTATCTGAGTACAGTAAATGCGTGTAACTAGTAAAATTGCATTGTTGCTGCATTGAATGTACATTAATGATGTTTTCAATAAAAAAAAATGACACAAATGGTTTTAGCATGTTCTCATTACCTTCGGTTATCTATGATGTAATTAAAAACGATGTTGTTTTAGTAAAATGCTTTTTAACACTTTGTATTTGCACATTGCCGTGTATCTTGATTGTTATTTGACGTAAAGTATGTTTTATTAATGTGGTATTTCTAATTGTAGTAAAATAGTGTACTTATGTATGTCATGTTACAATTCTTATACCGTTGTTTTAAAAAAAAGAAGTATTAGCCAATAAAAACAAGTAAAACATAGAATTTTTATAGTTCTTGTATTTCAGACGTTTAATTTGATTTTTGTGCAAAGTTAGTGACAAAACGAGCACTATACACAAAATAAAAAAATACCATAGTGTAAGTAGCACATAAATATAGTAAGCAACATGTAAACCAATAGTGCAAGTTTACAGTATATAAATGGCTATAGATTACGCATACCTGTGTAAATACTATGTGCGATCGATAAAAAACCCTTATCATTGTTTTTGCAGTAATTTTTAGTATATCCGCACTAATTATAGGATCAGTTGTATAAACCACAAAAATAGCATTGGAAAAATTGCCCAGAAAGCGCATTTAAAAGAATTCTGTATTTTGGTTTGGAAGCACGCAATTAAAAATGTTTCTAATGTAAGGCAAAAACAGGCATTTGATAAATAACCACCGGTTAGATAAAAAAAAAAGGCAAGCATCTAGTAAGTAGCAAAAAAAACAATTAAACAGAGGCACCTAAAAACGCTGTCGAACAACACAAAAATAAGTTTATTGCTATTCAATAAACGAAAGCTAGTATGCAGTTCCCAAAATATACAATAATATTTGCAAGTTGCAATATTATCAATTCACCTTTGATAATGAACAGCAACCATCTTACTACAAAAAATAAAACAGTGCCTTTTGTTTACTTGCATGTAATTTTAGTCTTTTTTCGTTCTTTTTTTGGCTGCTGGCAATTAAATGAGCTTAGTACTTATATTAGCGCGGTCAATTATGTTTAAATAAATAAACTGTATGATATTTTACTGTATTATCGTAATATTGTTTTGTCATATCGTTTTTTGCCAATCATATACCGCTTTGTTATGTATAATAAAGTCCATTATACTGCCCCTACATACAGAAACACTTTTTTACGTACATATCAACGTAAAAGTAACACCTACACCATATAAGGGCAAAAATTGCATAGTCTGGTCATTGACCGGTCTACACCGAATTAACGAACGTATACCCAAGCAATGCAAGGCAAGACAGGCTTAAAAACTAATAACCGGACCGCAACGATTTTATTAAATAAATCTAGTTTGTATATTTACACAATTCTTTGCCGGCTTTTGGGTGGAAAAAAACGTTTCATATTGGGACAATTTTTAATGTTAGAATAAATAAATACGGAATTGAAATATTAATATGAATAAAAAAACACAACGATTTACTACAAAGCATTTTAAAAAATCCCCGTTTTGTTTAGTATTCTAAAATCTGCAATTTTTTAGCATATTTATACATTTAGTAATTTCATAATTATTTATATGTCTGTAACACTAATTGATACAACGCCTCAGGTGCAATGTACAAAAACTTGCTAAGACACAAAATGTAGAGTATTGTGTTAAAATTACAACAAACATAGCTAACACAAATTGCTTCCGTACTTAATTGTACTTTTTCAAGCTTAATTGTTTACGATTTCATCTTTTTTTGGCTTTTCGTTGTTGTTCGTCTTACCTAAGCAACCTTTAACACTTTTATTACACTGTAACATACAATAACTTTTTGTTGTTTGTTATTACTGTCTAGTCATAATTTTACCATTTTCTATTGTATTGCAATAAGGTTAATATTTCGTTAGTACATTTATCCACGCTGTTTTGTCTTCTTAAGGTAGTTTTGTCACTACAGACAAGTTTTACGACGCTGTTTTCATTTAGAACGATATAAAAATACAACAATAAAAAACTTATAAACATTGTATAGAAGCATAAAAATATCAATTAAATTCAAAGCTTATTCCAAATATTACAAAAAACATTTAAAAAACTATATTGCATACAGCAATAACGCTGTTTGAACCAATGTTGTTTATTTATATTGCAATTTCTGGTTTTTTCTACACGCAGGTTCTCAATGTAACTAGACTCTCTACTTTCTACTTTCTACGTAATTAAAAATTTTGTACTAAAATACAAACTTCAGTGATAAAATACATTTTAAATGCACAAAATCTAACAAAGATACAAAAATGTACTTTTAATTGCTTGTTTAATTCTTTAATTGTCGTAACAATAATAAACCTATACACTTACATCTTTAATTTAATTTTTTCAATAGGTATAGTTTTTAGCCAAACTTTTATTATAGTACAATAAAAAAATGTTATTTTTTTGTTTTAAAAAATGATAGCTAGTGTAATTGCATGTAATAAAAAGGCAAGATTCTGTAAATGGAGTTTGCAAAACTAGAACAACGTAAAATTAAGGGAAAAACAATATCATTTTTGAATAAACAATTTATGGAAACTATTTTGACGCGCAAAACAACCCAAAAAATGCGTAAATTGACTAAAATCATAGCTCTTGAACAATCGTTGTATTTAAACACATGACAAGATTAAAAGTATAAAATATATGTTTTAAGTGTAATCAGTCGCACAATTTATGACATAGCTTTTGTTTTAAAATAACATTTGACAGCGTTCTAAATTTGCTTTCTTACTATGCCATAGTGTTTCTACGAGTGTTTATATAGATCGTTTACAGTCTTAGTAGGATTAACACGCAAGCGTCTTGGAAAAATACGATAACGCCGATATAAAATATGAATTATCTATAGCACGAACCGATAAACAATAAACCGTATTTCAGTGCTGCCTGTTGCGTTTAATTTACTTATAATTTTTTTGGAAAAAAAGTTTTTTCATGCACTGGTCTTTTAAAAATTACGTGCGATATTGTTTTTATTTTCTGCTTGTATCTTTATATTTTGTCGATAGATTTGTTAAATAAATTTTTTATGTTAAAACAAAAAATTAAAACCAGTGAATACAAAATTGATCTACTCAAAAAAATGCTTTATAATAGTTTATATAAGACATGTTTAAATATGATAACAAAGACAAATTACCTTTTCACTAGCAGAAAACAACTTTTTGGTTAAAGTTTTGATTGGTTTGCAAAATATACACCATTGGTTCGTACCACACTAAGACACAATCCGGCCGTATATAACCAAGATTCATAGGTTTTAAATACAAAAATAGAGTCGATTGCCTGTTTTGAACCCAAATTATAACATATTTTTCAATGCATAAGAATTATTCATCGCCGTTAAATTCATATATATGCATTCCGTTTTTTTTACCATTCGCATACAGTAAATATCATAATGACGTGGAGGCTGTGTATTCGTTGCTGGCAATAGTTTAAAACACACGGCCAAAAAATAAGTTTCATAGGGACCTTGCGGGGTTAAGCGTTTAAAAACCAGCACGTATAAATTGTATAAAAGTCATTTTGTGACAATCTGTTAGACGGAATATTCATTTAATGTGGCCCATATTAGATAATGCTTTTATATGCTGTGGAATACGATAGCCTTCGAGGTCTCGATCGCCATAACCGTTAGCATATGCAAATTTGTAATGGTCAGGCAGTAGTGCAAAGGATTTCTTTTATAGGCACGGAGAAAAAACTTGTTGACATTCGCATGGTATACTAAAATCGCGTATATAAAAAGGGGGGTCTGAGATTTAACCCCTTACGTGTATAAGAACGCGGGTCCCGATTTAAAAAGTGAATTGGCATTAAAAGATTTTTTTTGCTACAGAAAGACCACAACAAAAAACAATATTTTATAAAGAAAAAAATAAACGTAACATTTTTAAAAAAGAAAAATTTTCGTACGAAAAAATTGTACATTTAACGTGTATACCTAGAAAAACACCGGTGCGAAAAAACGGGTACGCTACTAGTATTTTAAATAGAGTTTATTTGCAGCTGCGTTATTGCTTAGTATTTTGCATTATATTATTTGTATGAATATGTATATATACAAAGAAAAGTAACAATTTTTTTTGTGGATTTTTACTTTTGTAACAATAGCGTTACCACAAGGAACTAGTTTGCTTTTGGTATATTGCTGTATTGCATCTTTACAAGGTGCATCTTGATTTACTCATCTTGGCTTATCGCATCTTGACTTACTCATCTTGACTTACTCATCTTGACTTTCCGCATCTTGACTTACTTATCTTGACATACTCATCTTGACCTACCGCATCTTGACCAACTGCTGTTGAAATGGTCAGCGAGTAATTTTTGTAATAATAAATTACGTCCAGATATATTAGCTTAATATTATGTCTAAAAAATACATTTGAAAATGCTTAGAAACTAATAAAAAAAAATCAGTGTATAGATACTCGTAGTTCACTTTTTTAACTTGTTGGCATCATTTTTTAGGTATTTCGCGCTGCTGTGGAGCAGAAATTTTGCCGAGCATATTGTGCGGCAGGTTTTAAATTGATTTTATACAGCACGACTGCAACTACGGAAAATTTTTGCTTACACACGCTTTTACGATATCAGAGACTATCTATTTAGTACGTGCTGTCATTAGTAAACTTGTAAGTATATAACTTATTAGTAATTTTAGCCTGTTTTTCATTTTTTTATGCTGATTGCAATTGTATGGCATATTTGATTCATAGAACTTATATGCTGCATAGCTAATTGTAACAAAAACACGTTGTCATAGAATTGCATAAGCAGTTGTCTATTCAAATTAATATCTTTCTTTTTTTTCTTTATCCACAAAAGTTTCTACGTTTTTCATGAAAAGTTGACAATATAGAACCGTCTTAAGCTTACCAAAAAGTTAAAAGTATTCGCAATTGCAATGACGTACAGTCTCTGTCTCATTGGGAAGTTCCTTCCAGATGTTTCTAAATATTCCTGTTGTGTCTATTTAAGGTTTCCAAGTTTTCATTTACAACCAGAACAGTATTCTTATACGTAACTGCCGAAAACTATACATTTAAAGCGTAAAAATACAAATCAAAATTGCAATACGCCTGTATTTTTTTAAAAGAAACGCACATAAACCCGAAAACTGCATGTTGATCTGTATTCAAAGTTATTAACGTACCATTACACGCATCATCATGCTATATATAGCTATAGTATTATGCTAAGAGTAAAACCTATCCCTACGATGAACACAAATAAAAATATTAAATCTACACATTTGCATCATTTACACATGGATATAGTTCATTAAACAAAGTGTCTACGCATGCGTAACTCTTTTTTTTGTTAGTTGTATGGATGCACTCTTCATCTTGCGTTTAGCATGAAGACATATAGACGTTGAAAAATAGATTACAAATCAAAGGAACCCTGACACCAGCAAATTTTTAAAAAAATTGCTTGAATAAAAAAGAATACTAATGTTAAACGGCTTCTGCTAGTAAAACACAAAGATGACAGGTCGTAAGTTACTTGGTTGTATAGATGATTTTAACAAATAATATTCACAGATGAAAAAAAAAAATGCTGAAGATATATTTTAGATATACGTACGTCTCGAACTTTGTTAAATCATATTTTTCTTAGCAAAAAGGATTTGAAATGTGCATGGGGTCAGTCCATATATGACCGCGGTTTATTTATGATCACATTAATAAGGCCAAAAATAAGACAAGTGTTTTTTTTTGCAGTTTTTGTGCTTGACTTTTATACAGTGGCAGGACAAAAATCTTAAATTGCCACAATACATAAAAATATAACCGTAAAGACGAGGTTTTTTTGTTTGTTTTGCATTACAGTAATGCAGTAAATAAGTATTAAAACGTTTTTTTTATAACCAATTATATAAAAACGCAAATATGTATTTTTGCCTTTGCTTTTGGTGTTGCCTTTGCCGTTGCCTTTGCCTTTGCCGTTGCCTTTGCCGTTGCCTTTGCCTTTGCTTTTGCCTTTGCCTTTGCTTTTGCCTTTGCCTTTGCCTTTGCCTTTGCCTTTGCCTTTGCCTTTGCCTTTGCCTTTGCCTTTGCCTTTGCATTTGCATTTGCCTTTGCCCTTGCCTTTGCCGCTGCCATTGGCTTTGTAATTGTCTTTGCCTTTGCCTTTTCTTTGCCTTTGCCTTTCCTTTGCCTTTGCCTTTTCTTTGCCTTATCTTTTGCCTTTGCCTTTGCCTTTGCCTTTGCCTTTGCCTTTGCCTTTGCCTTTGCCTTTGCCTATGCCCTAACCTTAGCCTTAGCCTTAGCCTTTGCCTTTGCCTTTGCCTTTTCTTTGCCTTCCCCTTCGCCTTTGCCTTTGCCTTTGCCTATGCCTTTGCCTTGCCTTTGCCTTTGCCTTTGCCTATGCCTTTGCCTATGCCTTTGCCTTTGCATTTGCCTTTGCCTTTGCCTTTACCTCTACCTTTACATTTTGCTTTTTTTACATAATATATGTATTGCAACAATGCGCAGATATGATAAGCGATAATAACTAACAGAAAAAAAATTTTAAATACTTTTGTCATTTTTGTATGACTGTCAAGCATATTTTATAGTATTTTTGTGCAAGTATATTAAAAAAAAAGATTCGATTGTTTATGTTTCTACGGTAAAACACCACAAAAAAAATACTTATTTTTTGCACTCTGTAAAAGGAGTTCGTCAACTATGCAATCTTAGAGAAATGTGTTTTGTAAAGCAACTTAAATGAAAAACTGTTGTGTTGATTGCTCGAAACGTAACACTGCAATGCGTTATATAAAAACCACAGCCCGTATTGGTACAATATTATATTTTCAACTAGTTTTATACTGTCGGTTGCTTCGTAAATTATAGAAAACGCAACCTCGTTTAAAATAAAAACAACATCATTTTGACCTCAAAGCAATACTTTCATATAATCTAGTTTTTGTGTTTTAATTTCATTAATGTTCAATCTTTTGCTAAAACTTACCTACGTGTTTTTAATGTATTTTTGCATATTTATACGTGCATAAACATATTTTCTTGTATTTTTGTGCATTCGTTATTACTTATCAAGGCAATTACAGGCGTAAAACAACAAACAGGCTAAAATGCGTCAGCCGCATTTTTAACGAACATTCTGGCTATGTGAGTACATACAGAAAGTATACTATTTTACAAAATGAAACAAATTTTACAACTTTGATCAAAAATGACTACAAAAAAGGGATACATATTTTGTATAGATGTTGCATTACACGAAAAACAAATTGTAGTATTAGATAATATTGCAGCTTATGCAGTGGGTCCGTTTTTATATTTTTTGTTGTGTTTTTTCGTTTGTTTCAAAGTAATTTTAGCCCTTATTTTTAGATGGTTAGCTTGTAAAAGTGTTTATCTGGAGCTGATGAGTTGTAATGATAAAAAACGCATTTACCTTTTGAAAAAATTTTTACTATGCTTCATTGTTATTTAGGGCTATGTTTTAGCGCAGAAGATTTTATATAAGTTTGTGTTTTTGTTATGTAACAAGGAACAGGTTGCGTGTTTCGCGCCAATCCGGTAAAATCCTTTTATAGATAATAAAAATTGGCAGAAAGACAGTTTTTGCTGGTTTACCACCCGCCTTCCCCCTTTTTATATGTTTTTATCTATAATGGGACAAAATATGACAATCTACCGCTAAAAATATTATAGAAATAAGATGCGCGCCAGTTTTACGCCGTAAGTAATTTTTTTGTTGTTTTCAAAATTGTTTTATTTTTACCGTTTCCCCCGAATTTTCGTTTTATCATGCCGTTAGCTTGTTATTGCTGCATTTTCTAGTAGTAAGATGTAGAAAAGAGCACTTAAATATGATAATGGAAAAACATTCGCCTTGAAATAAAAGAATACATGTCTTATATCTTTTTACGCTTATTGAGCGAAGTTTAAAAACGCAACGTAGCGGTATTTTTTTTTTTGCTACCAAAATTGATATTTTTGATCCGCTAAAAAATAAACAATAACAGGGCAAAAAAAAACAAATTAAAAGATTCAAGTAAGATTTGTAGCAGCTACATAAAATTGTAAATAATATAAGCGAATAATAGTTACAGATATCATCTGTTATACTCAATGAAATTTAAAACTTGATAAATAACTTTTTAATGAAAATCTAAAACATTTAAACTTGTTAAACGAACAACAAAAACATTAATTTAATTTTTATTTATACAATAATTGTACTTTTCTGGTTTAAAGCAAAAAAGTTTTTCAATTCAGAGCAACAGCGCTGGAATAAAAAGTTTGCTAGAGTTTTTAAAAAACAAAAAAAAATAGGGTTGAGCTTTTTAATAAATGCCGTGTCCTAAAAATTATGACAGAAATGTAAGTAGCAATTATAACTAGGAAAACCTATTTTAATGATAAAAAAAGCAAATTTATTACAAAAAAAATATTGGGACACTTATTTTTGGGTGTACAGAAATCTTTAATATTTACATATTTTGCGTCTATTTTTATAAATAAAACAAAAAACTGCTTTGGGGACAAATAAAAAGACATATGCATTCTACTCATATATAAGCCAGTATATTTGTAAAATTGTTTGATACAGAGGAATTAAAAGTATACACATACAATTTGTTTTTTTCTTGCAATTACTCATTATACAAAAACATAACAATAATAGTTTTAGATTATATTTTTTATTGAATGTAACAATACTTTACCTTTTGGGCTTGTTTTTTTCGCATTTTGTTGTCTAAAATTAATGTAAGTTTATTAAGCCGCAAAACTAAAGACTAGGAATATATGAAAAGCACATACACTTGTCGTATACGAAGTAAAGTTTTAGTCTATTACAATAAAAAAGAAATAAAATGTTAACAAACATCGAAAAATGCAATAAATTTAGAAACCCTTATTTTAATACAATCTTTCTTGTTTCTTGTGTTTTTTTTTCGGACAAAATTTGGCGTA
>JAQFYM010003048.1:0-20300 GCA_034694785.1 Agrenia bidenticulata | reverse complement strand
GTCGCGTGATATTATCGTGACATGTGTTATTATCGTGACAGACAAACGTAAATCGCGTTTAGTAAAAATCACAAAATGTACAAAATAATATCGTAAAGCAAAACAGTTGTTACTATAAATACTATTTTTTAGCAAACCAACAATATAAAACCTTTTGTTTGTTGTAAAATCGTGTATTTTCTTTAGAAAAAAAAATTATTTTAATATTTTTTTAGTAATTCGTTGTGAATGTCTGTTTAATCTTTTTTTTTTTGGGTTTTCTCAGTCTGTCCATACTTTAAAATATCTTTTTAAGGCCTGCTGTCACGATAATGGCACATGCCACGATATTCTCGCGCTACAATAAGCAACAAACACCAATAAAATTGACTTAATACAAAAGAAATTGATATAAATAAAACGCACGCGTGCATAATGTGCAAATATATTTTAGGGTTGGTCTAGTAGAGAATCGGGTTGGTGAGGTCGGGTGTCGGTTCAGATAGGACAAAATGCTCTAAAAAGTACTTAGAGGTTCAATGAAAATATTGGCATTTATAGGTTTCTATGCACATAAGCATATCGTGTTGGCTATGTATAGTTTCATTGCATTTAAAATAATGATTATTTTGCTACGTGCTGTTTGTTCTTGCCTAAAATAAACCCAATACAGAATTTAATATACAGACGTGCCAAAAACAGAAAGCGTCAATCGTACAAGGACACAAAAAGACTATTTCGTTTTGACAGATTTTGTCCAGTAGTACGAAAGTAAGATAATATTTTTTGCGTCTGCGCGTGAACAGAGTTCGTAGGGAAGGTCTGGTGTAGGTTTTACGCAAAAAAAAGCAAATTTACACAAAATCAGTTGAATCCGTATTTTATCTTTCTTACTTTCTAACATTGATGTCTTTTTTTTGTTTTTATTTACAAATCATAAAACTGCTTCTAGGCATACGAAAACTCGTTTTTTTTTTCGTTTAATGATGCGTTCGTGCAATACATGTGGTGCTTCATTTGCATGGCTTGTGTGATTATTCTGTATAATAAAATACAAAAGGGATACTTCTTTTATAAAAAAAAACTTTATAGGCATTTTATCTTAAATTCCTCATCTGCTAAAATAAACTAGCATATCTTCTTCAATGTAACCTTGTACGTTAGTCATCATTGCATTACTGATTTTCTACTTTTAAAAGGTATTTTTTACTTATTCAATAGTGGTATGCCTGCGACGCTGATGCCTCGCATACGGTCGATGGCAAAACCTCGCCCAGAGCCTCATGTCAATTGCTTCGACATTTGCATGCAAGTACACATGAGCATTATGCTTGCTGTATGTATGTGGTAAGGATACCGTTATTTTAAAAACAAAGCGGCACAATTATTATTGATTGTTACTACAACTGTTACAAGTTACATATTTACAACATGACAATATGTGCAAACGGCGGATAACAAGCGTAAAACTATAACCAAAATGTTTTTTGCAACAACCAATTGCATTACGTGGCTGTCAAAAAACTTTGTTGGAAAATAAAATGATTAAATGTCTGTTTTTACAGGCTAAAGGGTTGGTAACATTACATAAAGCTTATCTAACACGTAAAAAGCATAAATTAGGCGTTTTTGACGGCAATTTTGAGCGCCTTGAATAACAATGGTTTTGGATCAGTTTATAAAGATAAAAAGGCAATTATAACTTTTAATTTTATATTTGAGTATTCAAACATACATTTACACTAAAAAGACAGGTTTGATTACATTTTTTTGGTTCTCAGTCAATACAGACTACCCCTTTTTAAAAATCAAGTTTTTTTTTTTTTCATGGCGGACCCCCCCGCTCTAGAAAAAAATTGGGATCCCACCCCTGTGTATAACAAAGCAATTAAAGTTGAAATACATTTTTATGTTATCTATCAGAACTACATATTCTCTTTTCGTTCTCTTTTGTTGTATAAAATTGTCCTTGCATGCATATTGTATAACAAGAGCCTTGCAAAATTATATGATTTTTTTTTAGATTATTTTTTGCATGTCAATGTTGTAAAACGGTTATAAATTAACAGTTTTATACGACCCTGCATTTTTTTTACATTTATTGCGCAAACGAGTGCATCGAGAGATTATGTATTACAAAAACCAGTTGTTACAAATTCTAGGAGACGTGCCGTGCTCAATCTAATATACAACTGCTTTGCACGCACTCGATAGTGTCATTTATAGAAAATCTTAATATATTACTGCACGTAAGAGGTGAAAAACACGAAAACCCTCAGAAAAAAATCAAGAATACAAAATCCTTAAAATTTTTATAATGAAATTGGTAGTCTCATCATTTTTTTATGCGTTTTTGGATCAAAGTTGTACGAAACGGATTTCTATAAGATAAGCAAAAATTACATTTAACCCCTTCGTAAAAAAGCCCTATACGCCACTGGTATGTGTTGACTTTTTCTCTTCTCATTTACTAGTAGAAAGACTATTTTACACAAAACTAATCCGACCTTGCATTTTTTTTGCTGATGTCATCTGTAACGCATTTTTTTTTTGTTTTTGGCAGTACACCAGTATGCGTGACTGCAGCGCTGCTTGCGCTACAATACTTATAGAATTAATACGAACATTAACTTTTTGCTGTAGACCATAAATTGTATTTGTTTGGTTTAAAGGAATAAAATACAGTTGTATACAATTTTTGTGTAGTTCTTACTTATACTTTAGCCTTATAAGCTAGTTGTACGTATAATCTAACTAAGTGCCAGATTTACATTATCGAGTCATGGAAGCACTTTTTTTTTGCATCCTTATTCGTTTTTAAATTTTTAAAAAAGTTACATAAGCCCATAATTTGAATATATATGTGTTGCACTTAATCAATGCGCTGTCGACGTCATATTTAATCAGCAACAAAAAAACAAATTTTTGGCGTATATTTAGAAAAACTTTTATTTGTGAAACATAAATAATGCAAGTTATACATGGAATTCTAGACATAAGATGGTAGTTCGGTTTAAAAACAACTCATATTGCACGCTTTTTGCCAAAAAAATTGTCTGTACAATATTTTATAAATGGGTTTATTATTTACATTTAAACTTAGTATTCGTTTTTTGCAACATAATAAATGCTCATTTATATCAATATTTTTTTTTTTGCTTTTTGCATACAAAAAAAGTTGTATAGAAATAGTTAAACATTTTTCCACAGGTTTTTTTTTTATTCAGCATACGACAACCCGTCCCTAAAAAGTGAACCCTAAAAAGCTTCAGTAGCAAATACGACAATCAATGGCCTAAGACATATAACCGGTTTACGGCGGGTAGACATTATTTTTATGGACTATAAACATACATAATTAAGTAATGATAGAAAGTAATTAGAAGTTTTACGACTTTTTATATAGTTATTGGCAAACTAATAAAAAGTTGATCATACGAAAAGTGCATTAAAAACCGCAATAGATTTATTATTCTATGCAAGTGCAGCCATTTACTAGAAACGGACTGATAAATACCTAGTTTTTATTTGTGTTGTTGTCTGCTAGTTGCAAAGAGTATTTATAAGGCAGCTTTGCATTTACTATAGAAAAATGTTAAATGCGCATTACTACTAGACTGTATTGTATTTGTTATATACATCTTGCCAAATTTTACAAAAAAACAAAATTAAAAGTTCATTAAAAGGTGTTTTTAAAAACATGAAAAAAATATTTTTAGCTTACTTTGTGTGATTTTACTGTATGCATTAGGAGTGTATACAACAAGGGTCATGTTGTCATAATTTACACAATATATTAAAAATTTTGATAAATAATTTTTTTAATTGTGTACAAAAATCTTTTTATCATCCCCAACTATCTAAAAATATGTTTATACAAAATTCGAGCAAACTATTTTTACAGGTTTTAAGTATATTCGCATACAAAAATAGCAACAAAAAACTAATAACACACTTTAAATAATTGTATATTTGACGAATCTGGGCAAAATGTCGATTAAACTTTTGATTACTTGCACGGACATTTTTGTTTTTGGTGTGTTCTATAATAAAAATAATTGTGTCTTTAATTACACTTTTTTGAAGCTCCGAGCTCTTTGCTCTAATTTAGTACTAAAACACTGCAAATATTATACTTTTATCGTATATGAGCATACATTTACAATTAATAATTGCATATAAATGCTTATAAAGTTATAAAAAACAGATTGTAAAAACCACTGCGTTTAAAAGTGAAGTTTTCGTTGATTTTTTTTTTAGAAAAAAATGCATGTGTTTTTTACCTGTGGGTCTTTTTTTGCCCTGAATATGGCCTTAAAATAACTATGCGATATAAATTACATTTTTTATATTCGTGTATTTATTTTGTACCTATGGGGTTGCTAAAACACCTATAGGTACAATAAATTGTCTTTTTTAGAAATACGGAAATTCTTCGATCTGTGGGTATTTTTATATATTAAAAACTCTGTGGGTATTTTTTGCCATGGGTATAAAATTATCAAAGTACTGAACAAAAGTACCCATATGTACTTTTTTACATTTACTTTTTACAGAGATAAGGCCAATACCCATAAGTATAAAAAAAACCACGCCAATTATTGTTGCATACGCAAAGATGACTTCATGGCATTAACATTTTTTAAACAACGAACTACTGTAGTGTGCTATGTTAAAAATACAAAGTGTTATTAACACATGCAAAAAAAATGCTATTTATAGATTCTTGTTGATTTATGCATACTTGCGGCTTGTTTATGTTACTTTTGAGTATTTTTGTTGTCAAATTTTGACCCCACAAAATACCTTCGGGTATTAAATAAATTATGGTTATTATTTTGTGTAGTTTTTTTAATTCATAGGTACACTTAAATACCTATGGGTACACAAAAGTGTATTTTTTTTTGCATACAAAAAGCATGTAACTCGTGGGGATTGTAATTCATTTTGCCCTTGTTAGTAATTTTTATCAATGGGTATAATAGTACCTGAGGGTATATAAAAATATATGCCCATAGGTATTTTTTTACATTTATCACTAGAAAAAAGTGAAAAACAATACTCGTAGGTGCAGCAAAAACACGTCGGTTGGCTGCATCTAAAAACGACTGAAATATTTCCAGACCTTTAAAGCTGTTTTACTGCCCCACGAATAACTTTTTGCAGTTGGATCGATGCGTTTTTATGCCAGATAAATATTGTAGTCTATAGTTATGTTTAGATGCACACTTTGCAGTTTTATCGTATGTTTATTTGCAATTAGAAGTTTGTAATTTTTTTACTTGATTTTGTACCTGCTTATTATAATTTATTATCATATACTTTTACTTGTATACAATCTAGGACCATAATAATATTATATGGCGTAAAGCAAAAGACAATGCTTTTGCGTAAAATTATTTACACATAAGGCATTTATTTTTTACCCCATGGGTATTGTATTTATCTCTGTGGGAAGTTAATGTAAACAAGTACTTATGGGTATTTTGTTTATACCCTCAGGCCATTATATACCCATTGGCTTAAAAATTCCACAGAGTTAAAAATGTAAACAATACCCATAGGTTACATAATTTTTGTATGCAAAACAAAATACATTTTTTCATACCCATAGGTATTTACGCAACCCCTATGAAGAACTAAATACTTAAAATTTTGAATATTGTAATTTTATATCCATGGGTATTTTACGGGTTTAAATTGAACCAAAAAAGGATTCAAGGGTATATAAAAAAACACGCCCATAGAGGCTAAAAATTTTATTCCAAAAACAAAGTAATCATTTAAAAAATCGTTTTATGTCGTCGCAAAATAAAAAAGTAATAAGGTGCTTTGTCTTTTCTTATAACTTTGTAATGCAGATTTCTTCTCTCTTTAATTTAGGGGTAATAAAATCTCGGTAAGAGTTTAAGGTTAACCGGCGAACTGCGTGTACTGACTAGTCAATGTTATGTCCGAATATGTATACACAATAATGGGCTCAGGTGGTTACCTAAAAAAAAGGTAAAAGTATACGAGGTATACTAGGGTGAACTTTTTTACAAGTAGAAACAAAATTAAAATAAGCTAAAAAAAACTACTCGATTATGCAAAAAAGTTTTTTATTTTTAACCGTAATTCTATTCCATCTATTGCTATAATTAGTAATTAATTTAGACTTTCATAATAATACAAAAAAAATTGTACGCAATTTTCGTTTAGAGCTGGAAGTAGCACATAATACAAAAAAAAAACATTGAATTTTTTTAACTTGTGCTAGATCGCTAGGGGTACAAAAATATTAAATCGTGTACATAATAGCAGAAGCGCACTTTTAAAACAAAAAAATGTTTAGTGATTCTGTATTTTTTGGTATGCGATTTACTAGCGTCAAAAAACGAGCTTTCTTACGCGCAGCCAGGATTTTTTTGTTGACTTGGCTTGTTAATTTTTTAGTACGTAATATGGCAAAAAATCTAGTTTTAATGCCAAAAATCCTAAATGGTTTGCAATAAAATCTAGTTAAAAATTTTTAATTAAAGATTTTAGTTCCTATTACATCTCTCCACAAATAAAAAAGTCCCTGCCGTCGGTTCAGGCTTGTTTTATTGTAGGAAACGGGCTATAGTCTTCTCCATCCTTACCCCGTGCGAACCGCTGCAAGTTTCTTTACATATGAATAAAGATAAAAAATTTACACAGCTATAGCCTTTTTAGTGATTTCTGTAACAACAGACGGGAAATAAACGGAAATACATTACTGTACTACAAATTTGCAAAACTGAGTTTTTCAAAAAGTATTTTTTTTTTATTGATATAAAATAATCTCACTTTGAGTATAGAAAAAAAAGAAAATCTTAAATATGTATTTTTCGGACTAAGTTCAAACTTAAAAAAACTTTCATTTCTGGCTTTTTTTTTATGTTTTTTATTAAACGCGCGTGAATTATTATATTATTGTAAAAGGCAAGTAACCGGTATTTATAAACTTCCTTAATATAAAAAATTTTATAAGTAGCGCACATAAACCTTTAAACGAAAAAAATATAAAGACTACGATTAATGATAATCCATGCTAGTCTTGACGATCGCATTTGTGTTTTTCCAATAATAAGTATTTTTATAAATTTATATGTATATATCTAAAAGTATTTCAATAAGCAGACCGATGTAAGACTTAGGTTTAAATACATCCTGCAACAAAGTTCATTCAACAATCAACACAACTACATTAAAATCTATGTTTTTACTAACTTTTAATGTTTATTGCACATTTTTTGTGTACCTGTCATGCTCAAGAGTTAAATATATACAACTATACGGTAACCATCGCACACTGTTTCATAGCGTCTAAACAAAAACCTACTATGGGCATGTATTTGTTATTACCCATGGGTTATTTTTACTTATACTTTAGGGGTGGATTTGCCTCCCATAGATAAAATTCACTACCCATGGGTAGAAATTTAAAAAAATGTATTTTTTTCTACCCATGGGTAATAAAATACCCATGGATTTTTTTCTTCTAATCTTCGACCCATAGGAAATTTTTTTATTACCCCCTAGTAAAGATAAAGGAAACAATATGGACCTTTGAAAATATTAAAAAGCTTGTCATAGCCCGAAACACGAGTGAAATCCGAACAAAATTTCTAGCATTAAAAGGGAATGGTCATGCGCAAAATAGTCTTTGGAAATCTGTGATAGATGTGGCTGATTTGACATGCAGTGGTGAAGAGGGCAGAACTAAGTATAACGCGCACCTTAAAGAATATAGGAAGCAGATAGTGCTGAGCAACAAAACAGGGGAAGGGAAGCATAAGTGGTATTTATACCAACTAATGAAAGATGAGTATTTCGAAGGTAAAGAGATCTCTTCTGTGTGCTGCAGATTCAGAGCAAGATATTAAAGATTCTGTGCCTATAATTTAAAGATAAAAATAATTCTGAGATAACTTATAGCACTGAATGTTCCCCTATGCCGAAAAAAATCAAGAAATCTGATGTGTTTTAAGAAAGAATGTGTGATGTGTTCGAAAAAAGAAACAAAATAATGGAAGAAAAAGAGAATGAGAAAAAAAATGCAGTTGAAAATGATATTATTAATTTGAAGAATAAGTTAAATGAAATCAAAGAACAAACCAAAAATATTACTGAAATATATACATAGATGTTTGAGATACTTAAGAAGATAAATGAAAATCAACAGGAATAAAAGGAGACTTATAAGGAACTTGTTAACGTTTTATAGTATTTTTCTTTTTAGTCGGTCATAATAAAAAACATTAATAAATAATAAAGTTGATCATCCACCAAAAAAAATATATTTAAGCAAACCTTTACATAATTATTAGAACTATTAAACTATTATTTTGGTCAATCAAATAATTATTAATCATGCAGCACGTAAAGAATATATTTCTATATATTTCTTTTTTACCATTTTTATCCTTTTACTAAAGATCCGCAATTTATTCTTTATTGCACCTATCGCACATTCTATTTTTATTCTTTGCTATGTTATTATCTTATTTTATATGAAATCCTCCAATGTATATGGTACCTTTTTAGGAGTAGGTAATGTTAGGGTGCTCGGGTAAGCACTGTTAGCTATTAGATGATATCTAAAAGGCAATGTATTTTTTACATAACTCGGAAGCTCCGACAGACTATACACGAATGCGTCATGGCTCTTTTCAAAGCAAGGCCCATATAAGTAGCATATTTTACCTGTAAAATCGCAACCAATTAAATAGTTAACAAAATGATATGATTTTCTATTAACATATCTATTTGGATATACGTTGGTGCATTTATCTCGATATGACTTCCACTAATGGCCATTATTGTACCTTCTAACTCTGACAATTGTTGGAACCCTAAGCTTAACCTTTCATATTCATCTGGTTTTAGCAAACTTAAAAACATACTTTTTTGCTCTAACAAGATAGATGTAACTGTAGTTATTGCCTTTCTTATATACGCCGTGGATCTTCCATGCTTTTTTCTAATATCTCAGTAGGTGATAGATCGAGAGGAGTAATATAAAAATATAAATAAATATTCCTTTAAAACATGTGTTAAATACTTGCTTGTTTTTTCCATTAACAAGTTAGCCAAATTCTCAAAATCATTTTCTACTCATTCTTAAATCGTTTATGAAATTGAATATCAATTATGTATTCGAGATCCCTTAGTCTCCAATCGTATGAATATATGTACTGATTTTTTTTGTTCATTAAAAAATACAGAAATATAAATAACAGTTCCTCTTCATCATTGGTTAAAAAAGAAAATTCATGTAAGGGGTACATAGAATAAAAAATAAAAACACAAAATTATTGCGTGGTTTACTAGGATTACCTATATCTAAAATGTGGACATCCCGATATTTTATTTGCAATTTTAAGCCAACTAAAAAATCAGGACACTTTTAATATTTTTTTTTGTTTGAATATGGTATTAAATAGAGCTGTCAACCACAAAATATATTTTAAATGCAAAGTAGGCCATTAAAGAAGATTTACCGTATGAAATATGTATGTAACTTCTATTCTTACTGCAGTCGTGTTAAGGTGTTTAGCAGCCGCCTAACTTATATTAAAAGGGATGTTATATACTTGATGAGTGTGTTTATCTGCTAATTATGCATTTATCGGGCACTAATGTATATGGTTTTATGCTTTCATATAAAGTTTGTATCTTGGAACTTTTATAATTTTTGTGTATTTGATTTTACCTATGGGTTCCCATGGTTGTGAAAATGTGTTTTTTTTTTACCCCGTGGGTTTCCATGGCATATAAATGTCCGTGGTTATATAATTTTGCGCCCGGAAGAAAACAAATACATGCCCTATAAGTTCTTCTTATATTTTTTTGAAATTATAACACTATTTGGCTATTATACAATTTTTAAAAAAAACAGAAGTCTCTTCAAACGGTTTAACTGCACAGTGACAGTTGGAAAAAATGCAAAAAAGAAAATTTGTAAAAAGAAAACTAGAATGAAAGATGTTAAGTATAAAAAGATTATAAAAGTATGCTAATAAATATTCTTTTATGTTTTACAAAAAACATAAAAACAAATTAAAACAAAAAATGTAATTTTACGACACTAGCGCTGTTACTACGCATGGATATTGAAACTAAAAAAAAATATATATCATTTACGATGCAAAAGTATAAATATCTGAAGAAAACCTCTTACAGAAATTTTGCTTGCTTTTACGAGCTTTTTCGGCCATATAACAAAAAAGGGCATAGTTTTTGTAGTTTAAACTACTTTTTGCATTCTGTGGTATTCGATAGGTAAATATTTTCTACGTGCAGTTTATTCGTTGGTTGCTTTGCGTAAAAAAAATACTAATTTTTGTATTTACGCATAAAAAGGGTCGTAACTGTATATCTAAAAAGTCGATTCTATAACTATTTTTTTTACGGTGGTTCTTATGCTTTTTTTTATGTAAATTTTGTAATTTGTGTAATACAAGTGTTGTATAATAAAACTAGGGCTGGGCATATTAAGTCTTGATTCTTTTTAAGCTCTTATAAAAAGCTTGATAAGCTGCCCTAGGAAATTTTGATAACAAAATATATGGAGTATAAAACATGACAAACAATGACAATTTGCCTTATTTATAATAAATACAATGAAATATTTGTAATTTTATAAACTTGTTTAGCAATATTAATTCAAAGATAGAAGCAAAAGTAAAAAACAATTACCGATGGAATTAAACAAAAATAAAAAAAAAAATCAAAAATAGATTGTGGTCAATAACGATAAATAGTAAAAAATAAATATTTTAGTTTTTATAATTACACTATTCAAAATATCTATGGTAGACTTATCATATTGCTTCTAAATACATTATGTGTAAAATTAACAACATACATATTAATTTCACGGATTCGAACTTTATTAAAAGAATTAAGAAAGCTAAGGTAAAAACTTTTTTATATAATAAAATACAGTAATGAATTATACATTGGTAAACCCTGTTCCAAAACAAAATAACTAAAAAATTGCTATTAAAAGAAAATACAAAAGCAGGATGCTGCAAGTGTAGGACTTTAAGATAGGATACAGGCTATTACGTCATGCAAATCTTTTACTATTAAAAACAAACTTTTTTATTTAGAAACATGTTATACGGGCAAATCAATATATTCTTGCAATTTTTACTTGCTTCAGCTAATTCTATAATATGCACAACCTTTTTTAATGAAAAATCAGTATAAGTATTCACAATAAAAATTGATGAAAACGGCAAAACTATAAGTTAAATGTTGTTTAACTTTACAATTGAAAACCATGCAACCGTAAACTTCTTCTATCCAGTAGCAATTTTCTGAACTTTGATTCTAGAATACGCCACAATTCAACCTTTACTTTTTTAAGTATGAGACTGAAAAAAATATGAAGTGTATTATCTTAAGTTGAAACCATTTTGACGTTCATCGTTAAGAATGCAAGTAGGTAAAAGAATATTAGCCAATTTAAAGGTGATGCATCACTTAAGCACTTATTAGCAAAGCGCATTTGCGTAAGTAATTTGTCTTGAAAAGCGCAATTTTTTATTCTTTACCTTGGATCAATAGTTTCTTTTGAAAAAAATATAAATACAGTCAGAAAAATAAATAAAATTATCTGTTTTGCAAATATTCAATTAAACTATTATTATATGATAGAAATACGAGTCTTTCTATATTCTCAATTGAAAGACTATTTCTAAGTGCATTGACAATGATTCCGGCCCGAGAAAAGACCCGTTCTGATGTTACACTAGAACCAGGTACAGATGAGTACTTGGATGATAGTATATACATATTTGGTAATCGTTTTTTTTAAGAATTCCAAAATCTAAGTGGATCTTGTTTGCAATTTTCCTAAGGGCAATTTTATGTTTTTTGTTGTTACATCTTCATCTTCGAACTCCAATTCACTATGATCTTCCCCGAGAGTTATAATATTGCTTAAACTACTTATTTAATTCTGTGACTGTGTTTTATCTGCTATTAAGGCTAATTCGTTGCGTATACTTTCTTTAATATCATTTTGTTCATTTTCTACAAAATACTTCATATCCTTGAATCTAAAATCAAACAGCTGGCAATTTCCTATGGAATTTTAGGCATCATAATATCAGCTTTTCGAAAGTTAAAATCTCATCATAAAAAAACTAAAAAATAAATTTGATTTCTGGTAAATCGCTTTTCGCTTGTTTGAATGTGGCAGCAGTCTTCAATTGGCGATTCTTTAGGAATATAATTGATGATGTTGGAAATGATTTGCTAGATGCTGCCCGTGTTGCCTCTTCAAACGATTGTATTCTTAAAATAAAATATGCAATCGTTTCATATTCCATTTCGTTTAGATGGTTGTATTCATTATATTTATTTTGCTCAATTAGAGAAGCAAAAATGGCCGCCCTCTGTTCGATAAACCTTTAAAACATTTTAAAGGTAGAATTCCACCTTTTTGAAACGTCTTGTATGAGAGCTTGGATTTTTATTTTCAGTTGTATTTGTATTTTTTCTAAAATATGCAAGGCGTTTGAACTATGCATAAAATGGCCTACGTTTAAGCGAACTTTTTGCAATATACACATAAGTTTTTCTTATCAAAATATTCGGGTTTTTACCAACTAAAAAAATGCGCAAAACATATTACATTGTTTTCTGTTACTTCTCTCGCAGCTTTCAATATGTTGGCCGCGTTATCATGACTCATCGAAACTATCTTTTCTTTAACATCCCATGCCTCTAATACCTCGTTGAGCTTATTTTGCAAGTTATTGGAAGTGTGCCTGTCATTATATGATATTAATTGCAAGAGATATATGCACGGTTCATAATTTTCATATATAAAATAGAAAGTAAGAGCCATAAAAGAACCCATACACATAGCTCCATGTATTTGTTCATAATGATATAAATTTGGTTCGACTGCATAAATAAGCTTGTTTTTCATTTGTTTTTTTATATGTACTCTTTAGTATTGTATCTGAAAACTCTCTTTTAGATGGTATTAGAAAATCAGCATTAAGACTGTCACAAAAATTTACAAAACCAGTATTTTCAAGTATCGAAAAACCAAGTTGCCAGATATGATAAATAATAAAAGTTTCGCGAGCTTTTTATAGGATTAATTGTCGATTTTTTATAGATATCGTGCGTGACATCGTGTTTATTCTGTAAATGTTATAACATATTAGATGTATGGCCTGAACTATGAACACAAACATTACATAAGCTACATTTGGATTGTTTTTTGTCTATTTTGCTAAAGTATTTCCACACAACGCTCCTTTTTTTCTTTTTTCTGTTTCTTCATCTTTTATGTTTGGATCCGTAAAATTGCGAGGGGCGGCAGTTAGTAAGAAATTAATACGACGAAAACTAAATAAGCTTATTGGAAATTTATTTAAATACCCGAGCCCTAAAAAAACCAGTATTCTTTTTGCATACATTAACTTGTTAACTGTGAAAAAAACGTCGCAAATTCTACATGTATTTAAAAAAACACTAAAACACTGGTATTCATTAAAGCAAAGGATAAAATTATAAAAACGTTTTTTTATATATAACTAAAATATAAATAACATATATAAAGCCTTATAAAAACCTTTGCGGTTTTGTACCAGCTGTACAAATATAGCAAAAACATGCTTTCTGTGTATGTATGTTCAGCTTGGTGCCCCTTAAAGCGTATAAAATTGACCCGTTTATCTATTTTTCATACCCCCAGAGTGTTAAAAAATCAAAATGTAAAGGTATGGCAACGAAACAGTCAAAAACGGTGCAAAGCATCTACCGGTGCTACGCAAAGCTTTTTTTCGTAAAAATGCTACTAGTTCAAGTCCTATGAATCCTAAAAATATCAACTAAAATATAATAATTTAGAATTTTACTACACATTAGAAAATTGTCTTAGGTATACTTTTGTCTAAAAGTCTGCATTGTCCCGGAAATATTCGGTCTAGCCCGGCCCGCCCGTGGGCCGGGTTATGGCGGGTAGAAATTTTTTTTTACAACATTCTGGGTATTTTTTTGTAGGATTTACCCGAAAAAGTTTTTTTCTCCAATTTTAGAGTAATATATTTTAAAAACAAAAATTTACAATATTGTTAACTTATTGTACTGTACAAAAGCAAAAAACTTTTAAAAAAATATGTGTATATTTAATAATTAAATACAAATATAAGTGCCTTACGTTTTATTTATTGCTATTTCGTCTTAAATCTATATACTTTGTATTTCAAAGCAAAAAAAAACAAATAAATAAATTGCAACAAGTAAATGTTTGTGTGTGCAAAAAGCCAAAATGAAAGGTTAAAGTTAACAAACAAAAAAGTAACTGAATGTTTGCAATTAGCAAGTATATGGAGTTATTATGTATTTTTTATGGTTTTTATAAGGCATAAAACCAATTCACAGTAAAAACAAAAAATGGGTCTAAAAACGTAATTAAAATTCATTTTTTACTTAATGTCAAGTAAAAAAATATAAATAGCAGGCATTCATTCTTATTACAAAATATAAATTTTCGTCATTTCATTTTGTGGCAAAGGAAAGCTGCACCGTCCCCTCCAATCTTAAGAACGGGTGAGTTTTATTACAATGATTATATTCGTAATTTTAGCTCTTAAATATATAATACAAATACTTATAAAACAAAAATCTTTTTTCAGTACATGAAAAAAAACTGTTTTTTGTAATTTGCGTGCATATTACCTGCATTTAAAACATAAAAAAAATAGATATAAGTAAAGAACGCAATATAATATGTTTTGTTATTTTGCAATCTTTTGTTTTTATAATATTTAAACTCACAATGATCTATACATAAAAAAAATTTACATAAAAAGATTAAATGTAAAGTTTTAGTATACAAAAATATTGCAAAAAGAGTAAAGTACATACATTATATAAAAAAAAAATATGCACTAGACAAACTATACTAAACAACTATCACCTTGTATTATTAAAATCATAAAAATTATAACATAAACTTAACCTGAAAAAAAACCTGTACATTTTTTTGTCGCATTGCACGTCAATCCAACGTTTTGATAATTAACGTAGTTCATAAAACCAGCTGTTTACAACCTTTGTAAAAACATGTTTTTTTTATTTATAATATGCATTGGTTTTACACGTTTGAACCATTACTAATAAATTGTACATTTCATCAATAGGTTCTTTGTAGTACAAATGTGTCCAAGGTAATTAAATACTTACATTTTTGTTTTAATTAAGTACACAATATCAGCACAAAAAATCAGAATAAAATGTTCTGCTATGTATTTTGGTAGTTTTGCATGTTTTTCTAAAATTTTTTTATGATCAAATATGGTATAATATGTGATTTTTTAAAAGTATATTTTTTCGGGTATTTTCGGGCATGTGCGGGCCGGGCCGGGTCGGTTGTTTTTTTTTTCTACAAACAAACTGGCTAGGCCTTGCTTATGCAGTATTCTACTTTCGTCCTATATGTAAGAAAGTTTTAGATAGCAGTTTTTTATGCCCCATTCAAATAAAGGTTTATTTTACTATTTTACATTATAAAAAAATCCAATTAAAATATGGAATTTTAAAAATATTTACCGAGTATTTACATACAAATACAAGGCATTTATGCTTTACTAATTTAGTTATCCAATATATAGTTAACCGAAGACTTTTATAAGAGTGAAAAATTCAGAACGACGTATATGAACTCATATGTGATAAAGAACTCCTAAAAACAAAAGCAGGAGGTTTTGGGAAACTATTTATAATGTTATTTAAGAAACAGCTAGTTCAGCAAGATGTAATATTCATATATATAAATTTGTGTTTTCGAAAGATTCATAAATGTGGAATATGTTATTTATTGACGCAACATTGAGTTTTAACTTTTTTAAATAAAAAATCTTAAATACTTTATAATTAAAAAAATAATTACGCATTCAGCAAATAAATGCCAGTTGATATAGCACGTAAGATACATTTCAACTATCATAATTTATCAATATTTTTATTTATACAAAAAAAGACAGAAAATTTTGCGCTTCATATATATAGTAAGCGTTAACTAGATATTTTATAACGTATTAATTGCCGTATAATCCCATTATAAATATTTTACCGAGAATGCTGCATCAATGACTGGCTCAAATCTGGGATAGTAAAAGGAGTGTGAGAAATATATTGAAAAATACAAGGCTATAGGTGCTTTGCCTATAGCTTCGTTTTTTATTTACATTTATAACATCAATTTTTACTTTCGCTTGTAATCTGTTGGTTTTTCTGGTAAAATATATTAGAAAAAAGTCATTCAATAATCAAAGATTTCAGTCAATATATAAAAAAAAATAATGACAAACAATCAACTCGAAATAATGCGGTATTATTAAGTAAGACGGCTCAGTAAAGAATTTTGGATAAAGGGGATGTTGAGTAACTGTGATCTCTTGTCAAATTTTGTAATGTTAAACATTGACATATGTAGCGAATTCTGTAAGAAAAAATGAAACTTGGGCTAAGTTGAGTTTCTTGTGCATTGTATTTACAATGAACAATGTAATAAATTTTTCCCTTCAAGGTTATGAATCCGATATAATTTACTTACAAGATCAAATCGCCAAATTAAATACAAAACTGACATAATATCTAAAATATTAAACACAATAAGCGTTTTCGTTTTGTTTTTACAAACAGTTCACTTGGCTTATACAACAATATTGTCAAAGATATTTATAAGATTATAATTGATTATGATCGTTTTTAGATACTTGTTTTAATAATCATGAGACGTAAAAAAATATAAAATATTAGTTTTCCATTATAACAATATAATAATTTAACTTCAGATCTTTAATTGAATAAAAAGCTTAAAATTGATTAAATGAACATACCCCTATTTTAGAAATAAAAATTCTTTAATTCAGGATAAGGAAGAATTTTATGTACAAAAAAAAGCAATTTGATAAAGGCTAGTCCAGTATTTTTTTGTACAAGTCGTCAAAAACATAGTTTGTTGTTATTATAACGTTTTAAAAATGCTGGAAAACAGCTATTTAAGCATATTACAACTAGTCAAAACATATTCTGTAGGTTTTTTTATTTATTTGCTGTAAATTAATTTATGAATTTTACGTATATACGTAAACTCGCATATACGTACTTGCCTAAAAAAAAACGTCCATATTCTTTCGTTTATACGATATTTAGCTTATAAGTACGTTTTACGTATAGTTTTACCTATACTTAAAATACTATTTTTTTTATTCTTTGTGAAATTTGCTCTAAAGAAAAAATTGTGCGGGCCAAGGATCTATAAATAAAGCATATAAGAAAAATTGTATCTATAAAAACACAATATGATGCACCAAAAAATTTTCTAGTGCAGATCACAACATTTGAGTACAACAAGACGCAACAATTATATTTCCCGAACGATAAAAAAGGCTAAAAAAATCTTACCGAAAAGGTTCGGTTAAAAACGAAGTAAAACCGGTTTTGTGGTAGAAAAGCCTTAGTTTTGCCTATATATATTTCTGCTAAATCCAAATTGTGCCAAAAAAATTCCATAATCTGCTGGCAGTGAAAGATGGGTTTATTAACCTTTATTATATACAAAAATAATATTAAAGGTATATTAGAATAAAACTTCAAGCGTATAAAAAATAGAAAAAATGTAAAGATAAGAAGAATTTACACATAAGAGGAGCAATTATCATATCATTTTAACGGTAAAAATGCTTTAAAAGTGTTAAAAAAAACATAATTAATATCTTGCAACAAGATTGAAAAAAAATAGAGCAAAAAAAAAAGTTTTATGTAAATACTAAAGCAGAAAATCAGAAATTACTTGCTAAATTATAAGTTTTGCCTATAACTGAAAAAAGCCTATATTGCTTATACTAAAAGAACAGCGAAATCGGTTCTTCGAGCGACGAATAGCATATAAAAATTTGGTAATATAACCTATAACTTAAATTTATTATACACTATAAATACAAATATAACTTTTTGTCAGGTTTTAAGTTTACTTCTTTCATTACCATTTTTGATAATATAATTGTAGCTACGGTTGGATGATGGGCTGGTTTTACCTTGGTTATTCCGACGTGGTGGAAAAGACATGTTCAAAAAGTACTTATTTTTTAAAATTGTTTTCGTTTAAATACCTTTTAATCTAAAACCCGTATCAATTCTAGATTAATGTTTCTCGATAAGTAAAATCTAGATTAGATAATAATCTAATTTACAAACTTCCATTTTAGATTTATTTAATAAAAATTTCGGCGTCTGCGGAGAGCTTTGTTTATCGGCTGGAGCCAATATACTGTGCTCGGCTTCTTGCTTCGCATCAAGTCTCAGGCCCCTACACTTCAGTCTCGGGGGTCGATTCGCGCTCTGGCGTCGCTTTGCTCCTGGAGCGGAATACTACCCCTTTCCTGCGTTTTGGGTAAACTATGATGCGAAGCACTAACAGCTACCACTTTAAAAAGTAAAAATGCAGTGGGTTTTATTATGTTTAAAGCTGAAATTTATTCATATTAATCTATTTGACAGAATGGCTGCATCGTAACCACGGTTATCCTTTTAATTGCGCTACCTGGTTTTGAAAAAAAATTACATAGTGTACACCCTATTAATTATTGCAGGCAGAATCTGTACCGGCATGATAATCAAAAGATTATAGCAAAGGTAAAAAAAGATAACTCTTTTAATATTGATACTTTTATGGCTATGCACACTATAAATATATAGATTAAATTAGTGCAAGTAATAAAAACGCACAGGCAAAGTACGTATATATTAAAGAAATACAAATTCCGACATTGTTTTAAAGAAAGCAATAATAAATTCGTTCCATAAAGCGTAAAATATATTTTAGCACTTATGTAGAATATTCTTAAAAAAAAATCATGTGTACTATTGAGTGAAATTTGGTTTAAACGATACAAGGTAAATCAAATTTTTTTCTTATATTACATAAATAAAAATTTAAGATTTTAACATTCTAAAATTCGATTTTTTGGCAGGATGTACAGACACGAAAAATAAATAAGATAATATTATACGTTTTGATATTTAAGATAATTTTGAAAAATTTACAAATTATTATAATAAAAAATGCTTTACGACTGCTCTTTTTTTAAAAAATCAAGTAGTAGGGTTGTCCCTGGTACAGATATCAGTAAATACGGTAACTGTACTGTACTTTTGTGTCCTGAATCGTACTGTATCGTACTGTAATTTATGCAAAAGTACAGTATAGGGAGTTCGAGGCATTTTAGTAAGCAAAAAATATTAAAGCATAAACTAAAAAAAGATTAGTAAATATATTGACAGTATAAACTTATTTCTTGTTTTTCGATATACCACTTTTTTCTTCCTATAATATATTTATTATTTTTGGCTGGTTTGCCCTAGTAGACATGTCTGAATATACAGTACTTTACCGCACTGTACATTGTAAAAAGTTACACGAGCATGTTAAACATGGTTTTTCTCTGAGTTTAAAAATAAATTGTTAGAAAAATCATTAACAATCATTAAAAAACTAGAATTTGTATATAAAATATTTTAGCGTTTAGAGTTTAGTTTTTTTTTTTTTGTAAAATTTTGCAAATTTTGTACGCTATGTTCTTATTACTTCCACTTAAATATTGACGCATATATGCGTCATGGCAGAAAAATTGCGAAAACTTGCAAAAATAAAGTTTTTAAAAGTACTTGTGTAGATTTTTATAATTTTTTTTTTTTGAAAAATTTTATAAAATTTAAATTTCCAAAAAAAATAATGATGGGTGCTTTTATACATTTTTACAAAACACGAAACATGTTTAATATGATTTACTAGAATTGCAATATTTTTCATTTATACTTTGCTTGTAAGATTTTTTTATACTATCTTTCATGACTAGGGCCCCCAAAATTGGTAGCTAATATAAAAAAATGACATGGCATGTAAGTAAAACACAAAGGAAATAAATATATGGCTTTGACAGCAAAAAGTAACGACTATGAGTATTTTGATTTTTGTTCTTGCTTTTTTAGGTCGAATTTTAGGCAGCAATTATATTGACGAAACCTACCCTGACTTTTGATGCAATTTGGGTAATAAACAAATACAATTAGCTCGAAAGTGTAACAAAAAACGTCAAAAAAAGTAAAATTGCCGCCATCTAGTATAAAACAACGTTTTATACATTAATTAGTAGCTTTTGTATTCTACTAGCATTTCTTAGTAACTCTTAGTATATATATTTCTATATTTGCTACCCATGCTTTTTAACGAACTTTAAGAAGTCAATTAAAAAATTTAATAGCTAAAAAAAATTTAT
>JAQFYM010003047.1:0-20306 GCA_034694785.1 Agrenia bidenticulata | reverse complement strand
CGAAGCAGCTGTTATATATTATTTTTTTTTTTTTATTTTTACGTTTATTTTGAAAATAATTGTTTTTTTTTGTAAATCATCTTGTTTCTTAACAGTATCGTATGTTTAATCGCTTGCAATATCACTTGTATATTTTATTACCAACCAATGAAATAATTAGTCGATCGTAATTATTTTTTTTGTTTAAAAAGATATGACAAGCCACCCTTCTTTTTTTCATTTATTGATAGTATATTTTACAATCTCTTATTAATTTTGATACATTGAGTCTGTATTTGCATTTACCCATAAAACGTCTTCTAAATCCGGTTTATGTATATGAAAAATCTAAGGGGTATCGGTCCTTCGAAATTCATGAACTTGTTTTTAAGTAAACCCATAGGTAAATGTTTCCCCCCCCCCCCATAAGTAAAGCGCAAAACGATGCATGCACCCAAAAGACCTTTTCCGTCATGCCTTCTTTTTTGTACCCATGGGTTACCGTGGGTATTTTAGTAATGGTAAATTTTTTTATATACCCCATTATACCCATGGGTAGAAAACTTTAGCTTTCTCATAAGTGAAAACCTAATGTTACAACATCGGAATTCTTCATTACAAATTTCCTCATGGGTAAAGATGTCAATGGGGTTCGTCTTTAAATACCATATTATGGTAGGAGTTGCTTCCAATTCTTTGTGGCTCTTTACCCCTGGGAGTAACAAGGCAAAAAATTGGATAAACGGGTACCGGGGATATACCCGGGGATTACTATAAAATTTTTATGTTTTTTAAATGTTTTTTATTATACAAACAAGTATTTTAAAAGCACACAAAAGCGAACTTTTTTTTATTAAATGATTTTTTGCGTTTAAAGAAGTTGATAAACAATCAAATAGCAATAAAGTCTTAAACTCCAATAGCATATATGTCTGAAATTTTTTTGAAAATTGCCTAACAGACAAAAAAAGCTGTTTTTTTGTTTAAATCAACATTTTATATATCATATATATAATAATTCAAATATATTTTACATAATACATATAGATTGGTTTTTCGGTATTAATCTAGCAAAAAACATATACTTATTACCTATAAATTGTAATTTTGTTTACAATACTTTTAAGCGTGGTTTTTTATGTGTAATATTTTTTCTATTAACATCTTTATGCTTAAAAAAATTTTTACATAGACATGCAAAATATAATTCACATTTATGAAGACTTATGTTGCTCATATATATATGATAACAGCTTTTTGCACATTTTTGGTGCTTTTTTTGTCATTATCTGTTCTTATACTTATAGAAACATAATTGAGGTTTTTTACTTGTATGCAAATGTCAATAAGTATGTTGTAAATTATAATGTAGTTTCATGTACTCATCATAAACAAAAAAAACATCCAAAACACGTTTTAATAAAAATCAAATATATAATAGCAACAAAATTGTAAAGTAGGATCAATATCGAAAATTAATTTTTATAAGAACACAAACTATTACTGAGTTAAGTTTCTTTTTTTTTACAAAAATATATACAAAAAACTGTGTTTATACTCTTTTTGTATAAAAGTAATTCAATGATTTGTTTTTTTTTGCACCGTGTTCCCAATTTTTGCCCAAAAAAAGCTTAGCAGTAACAAAAAAAAATACCCAAAAGAGCTTTTCAGCATAAAAAACCCAGCACATTTACAGACAAAGAGATGATCAGTAGGATAAAAATTGTCGAAAGATATGCAATGTATAAATATATGATAATGGCATGCTTTTATTATTTTAAAACTTCTAGTAAATTAATTTATTATAACGTTCATTTACAACTTGATGTTTTGCAAAAAAGTACACTTAAATTATATATTTTCATAGCATAAAAAACTACAAAAAAATGCAAATAAATACCATTTTGTACCCATATTCTCTAATGAGTTATGCAGGAGTTCACGAACTTTAAAAGTTTATTATACAGAAAAACAGAATTTGTGTTGCATATCGATAGATAAAGTTTTAACTCTTGTAATAAAAGACCAACGGGTGTTTTGTCGCAAAAAACATGTAAAAAAGCGAAGTTTAAATGACATATATATACAAACAGCTGATAATCAACATTAAACAATATTCTAAACTAGTTTGCTTATCTATAAAGACTATCAAATGCTAGTAAAAATAATAAGGTATATACAATTTTAAGCATAAATCAAAACACATAGAAGTGGGCAATATTAGAAACTTGTGAGTTTTCTTATTTTTTGCTTGCAGCTTTTATAGTTAAAAAAAGTTTTTATAACACTGCAAAAAACATAGAAAATTGAAGAAACAAATTTTTATTATGGAACAAATAACTTAATATTTTAAACAAGTCAAAAAAAACTGGACGAGAAATTGCCGTTCTTATACCAATTTACACGTGCTGACAAGATTTTTTGTATATGTAAGATTTTAAAAATGATTTATGTGTTTTAAACGTTTTCTTGTTACAAAATATTATGATATACGTGAAAATTTTAAACAAAAAAAAGCTAACTGTATATAAACTGCTTAAAATTGTCTTTATTCTCAAAAACTCCTGTTGAATCACAAAAACCGACGGTAAACTAACTTGCTTTATTTTTGGTAAATTCGTCGGGTTGTCGGGTACCCGAGTACCCGAGGATAGAGGCCCCAGTAATAGGCATACCATACTAATTTGCAAATACACACCTTTTATGCTACAGTAACTAGACACTTATGCATAAAAAGATAAAAAAGGCATATTTTTTGGGTCAAATCATAAGGAATGCATATTTACACAATTTCTAGGCATATATAAGGCTCCGGTTTGTAAGAAAATACAGAATTTGTGTTTTACGCAGTTTATAACAAAAAACAACTGCAATACCAAAATTACCGTAACTTAAAATCGGACAAAAACAGCTTTTTAAACATACTTTACCGTTACCGAAAAAACAAAATGCTTTTTACCGATGTATTTCGGTAATAAAAAACAGAAAAATGTCAAAATACACAATTAATTTTTACCCGTTTTGATTTTATTTTTTTTGAAGTTATGTTCTTGTATAGTGGTAATTTATTACTCGGCTTAAAAAATGTATAGTTTTACTAAAGAAAACAGAAACAGCAAATGCCAATTTAACGTCTCTATACCAAAGAAAACACGCGTATGTACAATTATGTTTATCCTTTGGCGCCAAAAGTGTTTTTGTACTTGTAGGTTTTTAGCAAAAAAAATAGTAAATGGATGCCTTTCGGGGAATAATATAGTAATAATTTAGATTTTTGACTTTTTGCATAAAAATCTATTGTTTTGGTTCTATAACACATGGAATTTTATGCAAAAAAACCAAGTAATTTCGCTTTATCTTGAGATTTTTATTGTTTTTTTATTTTTATTACTTAGAATGAAAAAAAAAAAAACTGTATTTCCGAAATTTTTTACTTTTGTTAGGTCAAAAAATTACTGCAAAAAGGCTCTATATACTTAGACCTGCTGTTAATGCAGTACTCCTAACGCAAGAAGTTATGTATGTTTTTTTGATAAAATATCGTGCGTAAAAAACATGAGTAACAAAACAGATATAAAAAAAAATTGCTGTAGTGTCTAGTAAGCAATTAATTACTTATATGTTCGGATACTGCATTTTTACGACATGAACACATTTTGTTATACGAAATGTGGTTATTTATACGATTTTGTTACAAAATGAACATAAAACACATAGTAAAAATCTTTACGCGACGCAAAAGATATCTTAAGATATCTTAAGCTTATTCATATTTTATTTATGCTAAAAACATAGTAAAAAAGTGTTTTTTGTTTGTTTACTATATTTAACATTTCGGACTTGCCTTTTATTTCTCTAATACAAAGCAGTTTTAGATTTATTATTGCATACTCTAATTCTAATCTTTATACCATTTGCGGCATTTTTTGTTAATATTTATTATCTTTCTTTTGTTTTTTTAGCCTGATTTTTTTTGTTTTTGCGTCTAAGTACAAATTTTTTTAGCAAAAATCTATGGTGAATTTTGGTTATTTATCAAATTAACCGACCGAAAATGGTTATCAAATTCGAAAACCGAACCAAGTTTAAATTTTTAGTTTTTTTGTCTCTAACTGCAAGTTATTTTCGGTTTTTTATTAGTAATATTAACCAAAAAAAAATTGTTTTTTTTGGCATATGCTTGATTTTTTTTTTGCCACGAACAAGGTGGTTGAGCGTTTTTGTTTATTTATGCAGCATGTTTAGAGACACGGTGACATCCGGATCCTAGGAAATCCTCATTCTAGGAAATCCTGATTCTAGGAAATCCTAATTCTAGGAAATCCTCTTTCTAGGAAATCCTGATTTTAGGAAATCCTAATTTTGAAATCCTGATTTTTTAAAATCCTGATTTTTGGAAATCCTTGTTTTTGAAATCCTAATTTTCGGAATCCTAATTTTAGGAATTTAAAAAAACAAAAAAAATTTATAAAAAAAATATTTTAGATAAAAAACAGCAAAAATAAAATCCTAGTTTTAAGGAAATCCTGATTTTAGAAAATCCGTTAATTGGAAATCCTGAATTTAGGAAATGTTACTTAGGTGAATTTTTTATTTTTTTTTGATCCCCAAGTTTATTTTGCGCGTGAACTCTCAAACACTTTGTGAAAAGAGAAAAATTCTCAAAGAGTGTGTTTACAGAGCCAATTTAAAAAGGAATACAAAATTAAATATTTCAGGCGTTTATATCCGGATATAAATTTAAAATTCTTACATTGTTTTTTTGATCAGTATTTTTTTTATTTTCTTGATTTTCTTGATTTTTTTAACTTGACCCTAACCTAACCCTATCCGTAATCATACCCACCCTAACACGGTTCCATACCCGACCCTACACCGTATTCTAACCCTGTCACTAAACCTTACCTGTACCTAACCTAAACCCTAACCCGTACCTCAACACCATTATCATAACCCTTAACCCAAACACTACCCCTAACCCTATCATACCCGTATAATTAACCACCCACTTTTTTATCCTGTGATCTTTCTATAAGTCGCACTGTCTCATTTTGAAACCGTGCTAATATTTATCGTTATTTTTGCTGTCGCATTTTTAAATACGATGTAATTATGGTGCGTTATTTCAATTCTTTTTTTTATAGGCGAGTTTAAAAACCGAATACCTTTTTTGTCTCTATTGGCTTGTTTACTTCATACTGAAAACGAATACCTAGCAAAAAAATAAAACAGCATTTTTAAAAAGCTTAAAATCATTGTTTTCTTTAAACAGTAATTACTAATTTATTCATTTCCTTTTTGCACGATATACAGATTTTATAAGCACATGAAGGGTAAAACCATAAAAGCCAGACATTCCTAGATTCAAGATTTCTTATTAACAGAATTTCCTAAACACAGGATTTCCCAAAATAAGGATTTTATATTTGCTTTTTTTATATTTGCATTTTTTTTGCATTTTTTTTTTGCATTTTTTTTGCTTTTAGAAATTCCTAAAATCAGGATTCCCAATAATAGGATTTCCTAGAATCAGGATTTCCAAAAGGTGGATTTCCAAAAATCAGGATTTCCTAGAGTCAGGATTTTCAAAAATCAGGATTTTCTATAATCAATGATTTCTTAAAATCAGGATTTTCTAAAATCAGGATTCCTTAAATCAGGATTTCCTAAAATCAGGACGCCACGCAATGACACAAAATTTATTTTTAAACTAACAATATAGGCATTGGCTGTTTATGTACAAAATCTACGTAAAGCAACACAAAAAAACACAAATTTCATTTGAGTTTTTGAATAAAGAAAAATTAGCATAACTTTGCATATTTTTGTAAAAACAAAAAGGAGCTTGACTTTATCTTCGTGCTAAACATGACATACTAAAAGTTTTTACAACGGTGCTCCTTACTTAGCATTAAACTGTGCTTTTTTGTACAATTTTTACAAAAATAAGTAGCATTTAAATGCAAGTCTGTACTCTAAAAAATATGCTACATAATATCCCACATGTGTATAAAGAAAAGATTATTCTAATTTTTTACACAAAAAACATTTAGTTTTGTTTAAAGCAACCATTTTTTGTTTTTTTTGCACCCAATAAAAGGAAAAAAAAAAAAAAAACTAGTCTAAAATGTTGAAAACAATATAGCAAAAAGCTAATATAGTAAAGACAAACAGAAGCATTTTTTGTGTATGTTTTAAGCCTTGTTTAATTTTACGCAACTAAAAAACGCGGCTATACGCTAGGGTGAGACCCGGCGGGTTTTTTTTTCCAGGTTTTGGGTCGGTATAAGGTTTTGTTCAGGTTTTGTAAAAATAAGTCAACCTATGTAAGGATTAACATGCAAATTTTAACATTATTTTTTTTTCACATTTAAATATCTGAATTTAGCGCAGACACGTATACAACGTATAATTAAGAGGATAGCATCAGACCAGACCGGTTTGCAAAAACAACAAAATGCTTTTTTTGACCATACCTACCGGCCACAGAAAAAAACCATACCGGAGGACCTTACTGGAAAAATATAAAAGATAAAAAATGTACAAAAATTTTATTGTTTTTATTTACAAATATGTCATCATGTAATGTTTTTGTTCTTGCAGAGCCAATAAGCTTGTATAAAAAAAAATAACGGGTGTGGATTTGAATCTGGGGTAGGGCGTTTAAATTCCCGCTACTACACATACCGTAGTTCATAGTTTCTCACATTTATAAAAAACAAGTACACGGGTATGAACCCGGGTACCCGGAGATGAACCCGCTTTGTTTTTGTATGTAATAAAGTAAAAAAGAGGATTTCTGTACGATACATATAAAATATGCTTTTGTCGAATTAATAAACAGAAAATTCTTGTAACCGTTACTTATTGGCAGCAACAAAAATACAAAAATGCCTGCACTAATGTTTAAATTAAATTTTTTTTGATTTTGTACGTTAACAATTTAACAGTTAATAGTGTTTGTTCAGCAAAAAGTACACAATTGCTGTTTTTTTAAACAGTTTAAATTTTTTTTGTCAAATTTCTAAAAAACAACAAGAAATGAGATCATAAAATCTGAATTTACATTTAAATACAAACATTAACAAAAAATCTGCGAATATGATTACATATCTGCCAAAAATCTTAGATGATAACATTTACAAAACGATTGTCTTTGTACGTATTAACAATTGTTTTTTGCAGAATATTCACAGAAGGTTAGCAATTTTGCAATCAAATTTAGTTTGTGTTTCTATAAGATTGAAAAAAAATAATCGTTGACAAAAACCTTGTTTAAAAAACATGTTTTTGTACGTAAAGTGTTTGGTAAAAATTCATTTGGAGTACAAAATATTTTAAAATTACTTTTTTTTCACTAAAAAACTTTAAAAATTATTTCTTATGCACAAATTATAGCAAGCCTATGTAATGTGATTGTTTACTGTATCTTTTCTTAAGTGTATACTTACGATTTTCATAATCTTTTATACACAAGTGTGGTTAGCTTAACAGTATGATTTCTGTTTTTAGAATTCATTTTATTTTTGTGCATCATCTAGTTCAAGACTTCTATATCCAAACCCATGATTCAGGTTGCTTATATACTACAGGTAGTACAAAGAGGACCATTTTTAACAGTTAATTTATGTACAAAGTTAACAATTTTTTTAGGCATTTGAATCTTTTTTTACTTTTGCGCGCAATAGTTTATTTTTTTGATCTTTATATGCCGATAATCTTTTATCAAATATAATCATACAAAAAAACTCCCCAGAAGCAATTATTATATTTACTTAGGCTAAAATATGACCTCATAATATTACTCATCAGTATTTTGCTTTGTTTTTTGTTTCTTCTTTACCGCATATTTTTGGTAAAAACCTACCAGGCAAACCCAGAATAATCCCAAATTCAAGCGCCGCAGTCTAAATGGTACTTAAACAACATTTTGTAACTCTATATGTATGTTTTAACTCTAAAAAAATAGTTAATGACACATACTGAAAACACAAATGAAACTATTGATATTAACAGGTTTAAATTGGCAAAGTAAGAACAATGTCAGTTAAGCAAAATAATTCTCTTACTTTGACCAAATGTTATTTTAAATATTACATACTTTTTACTTGCATCAAAATGTGCAAAAACGCTGACATGCATGTGCTACTAAGTATTTCGTTTTTATTTTTACATTTAAAATATCCGTTTATCCGGGTATACGCCCGGGTCGCGAAAATTGCAACTAATACAAAAACCAGCGTACCCCGGTTAGGAACGCCTGGTCAGGAACGCCTGACCAGGAACGCCTGGTCAAGGGGCAGCAAGAATAGACCCAACGCCTAGAAAAAATATTGATGTGGTAAACGGTGCTTTTTTATGTACAACTCTACTGCGTTTATGTAAAGTTATCGAAACCCTATGTAAATATCCTTTTTTGTAGATTATTCGTTGGGGTTATAAGACCACAGTAAACTTCTATATGCGTCTAAATGACGTCTGCTAGCCAACTCTATAATGTCTTACAGGATAATCATTCCATGTGAACCGTTGAGCTAACGAAGTTTATAAAATTTTTATTATTTATTAGTATATTGTTTTGCTTCATCCTGTGTTTATAAGTAAAAAGGGACCTATAAAACGTAAAATAAGGTATACATTTTTAAAGCATGTTTGTCATTTTACTTTAAAAGAAACATAGGAAATTGAACAAAAAAATTAAAAAAATTCTTGTAAAATACAAAGCTAGTAATGCGTAAACGAGGAGATCTGCTTTGTTAGAACCTTGCCTTGCTTTTTTTAAAAACATATAAAACAATGATATATTTATAATTTATGGTTATTAAACAGTTTTTATCAAAAATTGTGATGTGTGCTTGTTATAAAAATTGCCGCACAGTGCAAACAAATTCAAAAACACGAAAATTTTTTTTTACACAAATATTTATTGTACAAATTATATGCCGTTATTGGTTGATTTTTTATTTTGTTATGTAGGTATGCATAAAACTAAAAGTTTAGTGACAAGTATGGTTATTTATATAATAGTCGAATACATACGTTTTTTAATAGCTTGAAAACAATAAGTCGGCATTAAAAAGTACAAAATGTACAAGTTTGTTACTGCGTCTCTATTTTTATACGTAGTAAGATAGCGTTTGGATTTTGTTTTATCTAAAAAAAATAGAAACAGAACGAACGGGTCGCTTTTGCATGTTTCTGTACATACCGTAAATATTCAGCAATTGCAAGTATATAAATTTTTGCATAACCAGCAAAAACAAACTAGTACTTACTTGTTTTTTACGTAGACATTAAACTGTATACATAAAAAATATATATACAAGTGTAAACTTTAATAGCGTTTAACAATAAAGTGCATGCGGATAGGCATATCTAAATAAAAAAAAAACTTCAAGTATTTTGCTGTCAAAGTTTTCGTTGCTCTAAAGGCGTGTCCTTGTGTCTACGTTTTTACATGATTGCAATTTTTTTTTTAAACTACGCAAATCAACGGCAAAGCTGCAAAAAAATTGTATAGTCTGAATTTTTTAAACACAACAAATTTTAAAAAAAACAGTAGAAAGCTTTTTCGACATGTACTTTAGTGATATAACCACATTCTGTATTATCATATATGTATTTTTTACGTATATGTATTTTATGCGTTAAAACCCGTCCACGAAAAAAAAATATTTGTAAAACCGTTACAAAAATGTAAATCTTACATACAATGGCCCTTGTATGTAAAATTTACATCTAGTAAAATTACAAAAAACATATAAGGTTTTATATACTCGTCTTTTAATTTTACCTATATAAAAAAACGTGAACACGCCTTAAAGCTTTTTTCTCTGATATTCAAACAAAACTTTTTCGTTTCGTGATTCAAAAAAAAACCGGCCGCACCGGTCCAGTATTTTTCGGTATGATGCAGAACTCTAGCTTAATTCAAAAGAGAAATCTAACGACGGCAACCAATTTACAAGATTTCCTGTATTTATTTTGGTTCTACTAGCTCATATCATCAAAAAAATAAAAACAAAAGAAAAACATCAGTCATGTATTTCTAAAGTTGCAAATTAAAACGTCTCGGATAACAGATATAGTATTTTGGTTCAAAAATATTATTGAAATTTTTAGTGCATCAATGAAATAAGATTTCTATAAAGAGAAGTATGGTTGTTGCTTTTTTTATATTAAAAATGCAAATATTATGTTTTTTAAGATTTTCAGCATAATAGATTTTATTACAACGTAAAAAAAAGTAAAGGTCACAATTTTTTAGCATTAACTATGTTCTGATGCATTTATAACATGCAAAAACAACTTGAGTAACCGTATTGAAATGTCAAGAACGTTATTCATGTTATAATTTTTAAGCAGTATGAAATGCATTTTATACAAAAAAAATCAAGATCAATTGCAAAACATGTGTGATTTTATATTTTTAGCAGAATGTTTTTATGTAATTAGTTAACGCTGCAGCTTTGATTTTACACAAAATAAACTCGGGGTTTTATTTATGAGAAACAGTCTGGTCCTGCATTGATATTGAATAGAACAAACATCACTTATTTATTTGCGATTTGTTTATAATCATTGATATAAGTTAACAAAAAAAACTATTAGAGAAATTGCCTTTTAAAATTCGATATTGTATTTTTTATAATATTTTTTTACTTCTTTACAAATAAATTTTTTGATAGACTTTAACATGAATTGTACCCATGTAAGGTGTTTTGTGCTAAAGAAGTCTAGACATTGTTTTATGATGGCAAAACAAGTTTTGCGTCGAAATGTGTTTGACGCCTACTATTAATTTAAAAGTATGTAAGCTAAAAAAATCCCCGGCTTAAACATGCACAAAAAATGGTATACGAGAGTTATTATAGACAAAAATACACGCACAACATTACTTGTTCGAACCAACACTAAAAAACCTCGTTCTCGGTCGGTTTTTCCACTGGTTTCCAGGTTTCGGGTCGGTCGGGCATTTGGACTAGAGTTTTCGGGTCAAGTACAACTCGTGACATATTGATAATATCTCATCTCTTACTATTCTACTTACATAAAACATACTATATGGACACACAAATAAACTGTAGCTAACATAGAAAGAACAATGGTACTAGCGTTTTTGTGTGCTAGCATAAAAGCTTAGCCATTAGAGAAGTTATCAGTACACGCGATTTTGTATGCGCGATTTTTTGTAGTGCGTTTGTTTGTACTACTTTTTTCAAAAAAACGTTTTTTGCTTATTTTGGTCTCCATGTAATTTTAAAATATAAAAGTCTTGTTTTTTACATAAATCATTTGTCGAAGTCAAGTTTTTTTTTGAATAAAAGGCAACGTCATTTTTTTGTAGACTATGCAGGATATACAATACAAAAGTATTTTGAATTATCCATCATCTAGCAAAACTTTCGACGCGGTCCCGGTTTATATAATTTTTGTTGTGAAGTTCATAAGATAAGGGTTTCCTCTAAATTATTGATATTTTAAATTTTGTTTGTAGTTCTTAAGCATATAAATTTTTTCCAAAAAGAATTTAAGGGGATATAATTTGTTTTTAGTTACATAATATTAAAGTAAAACGATAAAAAGATTTTTTCATTAGAGATAAAATCTAGGCTTGCATACGCTATTATTTTAACACGCAAAGAGATTAGCCATTTTACATATTATCTGTAAATTTCCAGGAATTGTTGAGGATGAAAATCGTCTCTTTAAGCATTTTTTTAAGTATATAAGTGCATTCTTTAGTATTGGTAATTGCTTACAAACTTTAAAACATAATATACAACTTACCTTTTTTAGAGTAACAAAAAACTACTCTTTTGTGTAAGTATATACACAACATATCAAAAAATAGTATTTAAAATACTACATTTGTCAAAAAAACAATAATAACCTAGATTAACACTACAATTACAATTTCTATATTTTTAGACCTTTATAGTCTAAACCAGCCTGATTAGTAGTTCTACACATCAGAAAATATATAATTACAGTTTTAAAACGTAAAAATGCTTTACGGTAAACGTGTCTCTATTTTAAAACATGCGCGTGTTTACAAAACACAATACTATTTTAAACAGAAAAAAATACTTCAAGATACTCTTAATTTATGACGGAATGCGTTTCTTTGTAACATATATGCAGTAGGGGTCAACGAACTTACGCCGCAACCCACACGAATTTTTTGTCTACTATTTTCAAGTTCCAAATCCACTAAGAAAAAAAACACCCTTTGTTCATTTTAATTATGAACGTCTATACAAATGCAAATTTTAGCTTTTTATAAGTAGGTACCCATATAGTCGATCATATTATATTTATGGTAAAAAAAAGCGCAAAAGTCGTACATCAGAACATAAAATATACTTCAAGGGCTTCCAAAGCGTTTTATCTTTGTTTGCAAACGAAGGGAGT
Source organism: Agrenia bidenticulata (assembly GCA_034694785.1). Lineage (NCBI taxonomy): Eukaryota > Metazoa > Arthropoda > Collembola > Entomobryomorpha > Isotomidae > Agrenia > Agrenia bidenticulata. The sequence continues at coordinate 7,913 of JAQFYM010003047.1, read as the reverse complement.
AACATATATCTTGTAACTTTACATAAAAACAGTTAGCCTGGGGCTACTCTATGGCCATATTTACAGACAAAAAAGAAATTTCACTTTGAGTTTTAAACTGCAACAAGTGTAACATCAGGCCACACATATTTTTTTTTACTTTTTTGTGCTTGTCAAAGCCACAGTATCTGCACTTTATATATAAAAACGGGTAGGAAAAAAACCACCATGAAGCCTTTAGTAAAACGATATTTATTTGCATTGAATTACAGTGTTACGAGCTTTTTTCTTACCTTCTTTGCTTTTGAAAAACACCTTTATGGCAAAAAAAAAATTAGATACAAAAACAGCGTGAATATTGCAATTTCTTATATAACATTTTTTTTGCACAAAAAATAACACATTTTCATAGGAGTGAACGGGTTTATTTCTGTAACTAGAGCAAAGGTGTGTAAATGCACAAGTGTCTCGTATTTTTAAATGTATAAGTTGCACAGCCGTGCCTAAAAAACTTCTTACAACGGTCTTTAATGCGTTTTAATACATATAAACACAAAATTAAGACAAAAATGACAGAAATTGAAGATATCGGATATAATGGTTCTTGAAATTAACATTTTCTGTTTAAAACAAACCATATTTAAATTTTTTACATTAAAAAAGGGTGATACAATGTTGTTATTACAAAAAAACTAACCGGAAAATGAATTACATGTTTACAATTACCATCTATAAAAAGCAATTTCCATACGACAAAAAAAAAACAAAAGTCTTTGCATATTTTTATTTTTTCATGCAGTTACATGTCATACTTTTGCAGATATTGTATTTGCCTACATAGCAGACGCACTGTTATACTTGTACCGCGCATCTATCCTTATAAGTATTGGTATTTATTTACGCATAATTATGCTCGCAAGCGTCATACTAAATCTAGTATAAAGAGCATTACCAGTCTTCAGATTTGTTTTCGTACTCAAAAAAGTACGGAAAACCCGTTTCTAAGGTATTTAAGTAATTTTGCCAGTCGTATAAATTAAACTATGCGCAAAAAAAATCTATGCTGCATTAAGTTGAACTTATTATGCAGAAAATTCGCATTTTTTGTGTTTGTTACTAAAGATGTAGTATATATACAAAATCCATGACAAATATGTTTAAGAGACATATTATACACTTTTATACCTTTTATGTATGTTGATATAATGCAAAAACTATACTTTTACTATATACGTTTTTTTGTTATGTTGGTTACATGCTTTACTAAACCAGTATGCACATATATACTGTTTAGGTTCATAACCCCGTGACCAATTGATCTAGCTCTTTACTATGCAAAATTCTACTCAGGGTTTACTATGGGGTTAACCGGAGGAAGGATAAGTGTTTTTGTACGTTTTAATCTTCGCACAACATAAAGCAGACAAGATATATCTGCGCAAAAATTTTTGTATAATGTTTTATTGTTATATGAACCTTGAAATTAAAAGTATATATATAAAAAAACCAAAAAGATTTAAAAAATATTACAGCAAAACAAAAGTGGGAGTCGGCAAAATTTCACTACAGGTTTTGCAATCATTATACCCGACGGAACAAATGAAACAAGAAATGAAATTTTTATTTTTTTTTCAGGGGGGGTTGTCGGCTAAAAAAACTGCGATTAATATAAAGAAGGAGTCAGTTTTTTTTGTATAAAAAGCTGTATATGTAAATGGTTTGTTGATATACGTATACGCCGTCTGTCTTAGATCTAAAAAAAATTGTTAAGTTGCTTTTTTTTTAAAAAAAAACTGCATCAATATAACACTTAATTTTGGCGCTCTAATTTACCAAAAATGGCTAGAAAAATCTTTCAGAAACGTATACGGTAAACCCTGATAAACCTTAAAATAACTTTTTACTGTAAATGGCAACAATCACCCCTTCATTTTCCGTTAATTTTTTTTTGATGTAAAAGTATCTCCGATAGATAAATGCAAAAAGTATTAACTTGTTTTGATTGGCCGTTGTGCATTCCCTGTAAACATATTCAAATGTTTTTAAAATATAGATTCTATAAGTTTTGGTTATTTTTGATAAAACAGCTTCGAGTAAATTTGCAAAAAATACGTATAGATAGCAAATGATTACAAAACCTTGCGCGTAAAATTCTGGTTATAAATGCAAATACTATAACTATATTAATATGATTATTTGTTTTTTTATTAATAAAAAAAACTACATGGCATTCAAATGGCTCTTAGACGTCCTTTTCACTTACAAAAACATTTTTTAATAGAAATTGTTGCTTTTTACAATTCTTTTATACATGATACACCTTTTAACCTGTTCCTATTTAAAAAATAAAGACAGGCCGTTTTCAAATTGCATGCAAATACAAAAACAGTCTAACAACAACTTGATAGCGCTTCTAAGTATACGCATGGGCGTGATGATCACAAAAACTCCAAGGGGAAACAGCCAAGGGTCCATCGAAACGAGACTGTGGCCACAACAAACTAAAGCCGGTCGTCTATTCCACTCGCATGCTTTTGTAGGCTTTACAAAGACGTGGTACACCCTTATAAATGTTAAAACGGCGGATTGTAGCCCAGTACACATTTTGTTTTTAGATATCTAGTACAAGCACTAGTATATCTTGTATGTGCACAACTCAGTAAGTACATGGCGTACTTAAGTTTTAAACAAAAATTGTACGAGTTCGGGAAGAATGGAAAAATTTGAGCGCTATTTTAAAGGTACTGTGGTTACATAAGAAAGTAATTTTACCTTGTTAAAAATGCATGATTGCCAATAAAAAGATACAAGAGATCTAATGTTTGTTTCTTGGCAGTTAGATCTTCTTTGTATGTACAAAAAAGTAAAAATGGGGTACACTTCCCCTGCCTTTTTTGGGATCCCAACCCTACGTGGACGTCAGAGGTTTTATCGGAGGGCAGTATTAATACCAAAATTTTTTTAGATAAGCGAGCTGATTAATACAGCTTGACAAAAAATTACATTATGTGCAGCAATTTTTTATGTATACAATGTACAAAAATATATAAAGCAATAAAAAAATAAAAAACATGTAAAATAAATTGCAGAAAAAAATCATTTAAATCGATACGCCCATATTTTAGGCAATTTTACTAACTAAGATTTGATAACAAGATCTTAAAATACCATATAAAAACCATTGCCATATAAATTTTTTGTGTCAATAATTAGCCTTTTTTTATTAGATAAGTCACCTAACTTAGATTTTTTAGTAATTAATTTGGAATTTAGTAAATAAATCTTAACAACTTGTAAAATTTTACCAAAAAAATAAAAAATTTATCTATTTTGATATTATACGCTGAAAGTAGACTACGGTGTAATAAACTGCTTGTTTACTATTTTATTTTACGTTTATACAAACAAAACATATTTTCATCTTGTCATGCAACTAAACGGAAGCATTACTGCCGATACCACTAATAATGCATATTTACACAATTAGATATCGGAAACCTTTAAATGTTGTTTTGCATACTGTTCAGTTATATACACACACATATAGCGGATCAAGTAATCAAAGGCAAAGTTCATGTATATAATTTGAATTTGCGCGTCCCGAAACAATATTCATATTTTTAAAAAAGTATAACCTATTGGTGTCGCAAAAACAAATTTACATAATACGAAAAAGCTGTTTAATTACATAGATAACTTTTTAATGAAAAGCTTAATCTATTGTTTTAATATTTTAAAATTGTTTATTGGAATTACTAATATAAAAAAACTTTTTACAAAAAAAAACTATGGCTTAAAACTATAGAGTGTAACTTTACAAAACGAAAAAAGCAAATGTAATACAATCTAAAATGTGGACAGATAAGAGAACAAAAACCAACAAACAAACTACTAGTCACATATATCCTTCGCGAATATTACGCTAATTAGTAATTTTCAACAACAGAAAATTGCGGTCAAGTAGACTTATATATTTTTTGTTTAAAAAATTCAGTATGCGTATATATTATGTACAGGCAAAACAACCCAAAAAAGTACGAGTGGTTGATGAAAAAGTAAAACCAGCAATAAAGATATTGTGTATGCAATTTATGCGCCATTATACGAGTTTTAAGACTTGCATATGAAAAATATTCTCTCTCGTTTTCCAGGTTGATTTAATATTATTTTGTTTTGAATTTGCAATCTAAAAAGCAAAAGTTCAATTGCACGTACTTTGTTAGACATCCTCGGTTTTGCATTGTAAAAATAGTAAAAACTTGTGTGTTGAACTCATTTATTACCAGTATTTTACAGATGATTATATACTAGAAATTTACTTGCTATAAAAAATTATAATCTGCAAAGCATTACTATGTGAAATGTATCGTGCAATGCAAAATATACTAGGCAAAATATATATGTTTGTATGACGTGTTCTTATGTGTTTTTGTATTTTTTTAATATTTACATAGGGGTGTATTTACACTTATATAACTAAAAAAAAATATAAATACATGCTTTAAATAGTATAATACTTAAACTAGTATTTGCTTTGTTTTTTATATAACATGTAATAGTCGCAAAAAAAAAATTCCGTTGTAAATTAACGCTTCTATCTATATACCTATAGGTTTTGAGATGCAAAATGTTTTTAATTCAAAGCTCAAAAGAATCTGTATTCGTAAGAAACAGTATCTGTGATCTTTTGCGTTTTAAACCAGTTAACTTTGATGTCATACCCCCAACACACATTCTTCTCAAAAGCAGTTCTCTCCATTAATTTACTTACAGTGGCGTAATCAGGATTTTTTTAGCGCAGGGCTAGTCAGTGTTTTTTGTGCAAAAAATATGGCATGAAAATACGGTTTAAAAAGGCGAAAAATTTCATTGTTGGTTTAAAAATTTTTTTACGTAAACAATTTTTAATTTACGATTTTTTTATCGTAAAAAACTCTGCACAAAAAGACCCCTTTGAATTCCGGCTCACGTTTTTTTCTATGGGCACGTGATATCACCCCCCCCCCCGCCGTCCTCCTCTAGCCCCGCCTCTTGCTACGCCGCTGTCCCCTACAATTCTTTTTTAGATCCATATAGTTACTAGAAGATTTTTCAAAGAAGATGTTTTCTAGGGGGTTTTAAAAACCGTGTTGTATTCATGTACAAGAATACAACAAAAACAGTTTCTTATCAACCGAGAAGCAACTTTATAAAAAAAATGCAAAAACGACACGAAAAATAACAAGGGGCTCGTAAAACAACTAACCGGTCCCGGGTTAACGTGAAACCTGACCCCTCTAGCCCAAAACTATCCAAAAACGCAAAAAGGAAGCGTGCTACCCGTAAATATTTTTGATGGTTCCAGTTAACCTTATTATTATAATATGTTATATATCCATTTTCCAGACCCCCCAATTAACAAATACATTTCATGGTGGAGAATAAAATTATGACGAGCCAGACACGAGGGTCTATGAACAATATGACAGCAAAGAAGAGGATGACATTTTTGAGTTTAAAATGGTTTTGAATGAAATACAAGAGAAGGACCGGGCATATTTTGCATTAAAAGAAGCGGGGGATAAATGGCAGGCCTGGTATATGAAGTGTCCAGAGAAGACAAAAGAATGGACAAGCTTAAATATATGTTGCTGCAGAAATGGGAAACGGATGAAAAAAAGATAAATGAGGATAGACTCCAACGAACACTAAGTGAAGAAATTGAACAAGAGTAGATGAACAATGGAATTAAAAAATGGCAGCAATGAAGATAGAGAAGAGATATATATTAAACAACGGGGACGAAATGGAAGCAGAAACTTTGGCAATCAGATGACTGTACAGACGATAAGATGTCTTTATGTGGGGGAATGGGGCACATATCAAGAGAGTGCGCCACAAGACAATATGATGAAAACCCAGCCCTTATTTTAATATATAAGCAATGAGTATCAAGAAAAAAAGCTTTCGTTTAGTTTAAAGACCAGGTAATAAAAAAAGAATTTTAAATTTAGAAACACTTTTTAAAGACTTTTCTTATGTATCATCAGATGATAAAAAGCAAAAAACGGTCCATTTTGTCCTATAGAGAAGTGCAAAATTAAGACTACAGAGAACCAAATAGTATGCCAAAGCCGAAATTTTGTTCCACAGGGATATTGAAAAGCCACAAGGGATATATTAAAACACTACTTGTAGCGGGGAATAATTCGGGGTTCGAATTCACAATGGCGAAACTCGCGCAGGGTCAAACCAAACGAAGGAAATGAGGTAAGGATGGTGAGTAATAGCCGGCAGTAGACGATTGAACAACAAAAGATAGCATCCAAATACCGGATATAGAATTGGAAGTTAAAGCAACAGTAGGGTGTAATTATTTGACAGTTTTGGAACAAGCTGAAGAATACTATCAGGTGGAGATAGAAGAATCTCACAAACATAAGACGCGTTTACGATTAAAAACTAAGTTAATAAATGAAACGGAATGGTCAAAGGTTTTAAAAATTGACCCATGATCTTTCAAATCAAAATGAACAAACTCTTTGCAGATTAAAAAAATAAAGGGGTCCAAATATACCTGGATGATATTTTAATATATACAGAAACACTAGAAGAGCATGAAAGACTAACATGAGAGGTATTTTGCAGGCTAAAAAATAGTGTTTTGAAATGTAAAACAAACAAAGTCAGTTTGGACAACCGGAGATATAATTATTAGGACTCACAGTAAATGGATTAGAAAAGAAAGCATTAGAATGTACAAAAGATACTACCACAGAAATCCCAGACCTTAGAATGTAAAGAGCCAAGAAGATTTCTAGGGATTTCTGGGTTGTTTTGGGACTTTATACCCGATATGCAATCAATATCGCTAGTTTTTTCGATTGTCTAAAAGTAAGTGGCTTGTTTAAATGAAATGATGCAGACGAGGAAAGTTCTCGAGGAATAAAACATGCATTAAGAATAGCAAGGAATTTGAATGTGCAGAATTTTAGAAAAACCTTACAATAATTACAGACACAGCAAAACTCGATTAGGCGCGGTATTACTACAAATAAATATAAACGGTACACTTGTGCCAGTTAAATGGCATCAAATTAGCTTTCAAGAACAAAATGAATTACAGAATAAGAGAATTAGGGATGTATGCCGTGGTTGTCGGAATGGAAAAATTTGCTTACGAACTTAAAGGTCGTAAATTACATTGCATAACTGACAACAAAGATTACTGAAAAATCCGCAGAAAACCAGAATTTTCTTAACTATCAAATAAATAGATTTTTAGAAAGGATACAAGAATTTGACTAAAGCATCGAATAAGAAAAGGGACGAGAACTAGTGGCGCCGGATGAGCTAAGTAGATTGTATACCGAAAGGAAAGGCCAACAATGTAACATTAAAGAAGACTACACAGAAAGAGGAAAGAAACAATTAGAGGGAAAATTAAAAAGGCATATAGTAGAGGTTGAAGATAAAAAATATTGGCATTTTGTTTTTGAGTATTTAGGAAGATACCGGAAACGAAAGGCAAAAAAATTATCATTTTTTTATCACACATAAACCTAAGCCATAGGGAAACAGAATTGTTGTATCATGATATTAAGAAGAGGGATTATTGGATAAATATGAAACATAATATTAGAGAAACATTAAAGGAATACAAAAAATGCAATATTGTTTATAGGACGCAGAAGGGTGGCATAGAATTTGTAACTACAGACAGCCAGAATGCAAAAGTGGAAATAGACATAATGGATTTAAATATGAGAAATGAAAAAAGTCCTAATTACTATTGATTATTTTACAAGATATGTTAAGATGAAATAAATTCATTCTAGAGGACATCAACAATATCCATATGCATAAAAACTATGTACGAAAAAACCTATCAGAAATAATAGTTAGCGATAACGCTAAAAAATTTGATAGCAATGAATTTAGAAATTGATGCTTTA
>JAQFYM010003046.1:0-20307 GCA_034694785.1 Agrenia bidenticulata | reverse complement strand
AAATGATATGCCATGTTTTCAATGTTAGAATTAATAAAAAACATCCAGGAGGCTCTTTTAAGTTTTGCAAAATCGGTTTTTTAAAAATAATTGATTTTTAAAAGTATTTGTATATTTTTAACACAAAAAAATAATATTACATAGATAAGAGTTATAAAAATATTTTGGTAGGGGTTTTTAATAAATGCGTATATTACGTCATAAATTTTTTTGATTGCCAGTTATCAAAGCCAAAAAAAGTTTAAAACGACACAAAACTTCAAAAAACATAGCAAAAAATAGTAAGGGCTATAAGATTTTTTATAAAAAAAAGTGGTTCAGAAAAAATTATTTTTAGCCAAAAAAAAACTGTTTATAATAAAAAGATATCAGATTTGATTTTGGCTGGTATATATGTACAAGTATTATTCCATTTTTTTATCATGTGTATCCTTAATTTTTTTACCATAAATCTTGCAGCCTTTCTTATATTCGAACCCAATATTTAATTCTTTTTTATGTTTTTTTTTCATCGAACACAAATTTTTTATTAAAATACTGTTTAGCGTTTTGTAACATTTTTTAGTCAGTGAATTTATGTTATTTCTTTAATGTATCAATTACACTTATGATTTTTCATAATAAAAGTTGAGTTTCAAGGCAACCCTCAAATACACCCCAATGATGATTAATCTTATAAATGCACCTAATATTGCAAATAAAGGCTTAGAAGCAATTCCGGAGACGTTGATTTTTATAGATCTCGTCGAGATGTACAGTTTGCAGCCGTCAAAATGCATTTTCAAGCCTTTTTGCGCATTTTATTAGATAAGCAAAAATGGAAGCGGTTTTGGGAGAAAACACGATAACATATGAAAAAAAACGTAATATGATAAAATTTGGAACATGTTATTTTTGGTTTTGATTAGATATTATTTCTCTTTATAAAAGTAACAATTTTAAATAAATAAGTACTATTTTAAACTGGTCTTTTCCACCTAAAAGGAATGCCGCCTGCGGTAACACAATAATTCCACCCGTAAATATTAAAATCAAACCTTTTTTATCTTTTTTTTTAAGAAAAAAAGTTGTAATTAAAATAATTACAAACCAAACAAATGTATTTTGACATGTCCGCAAATTATAATAATTGTGTTCAAAAGTTTTTATCATGGATTCAGCACTTAGGAAACACTTAAAAATGTATTGAAGTGTGTTTAAAATATAATACAGTTTTTCTACCGTTTTTCAAATTTTTTGGCACTAGTAATTTCTACTTTTTTTTATTAGACATATACACAATGTTCTATATATTAGGTTTTTTATTCTCAGCATATAGAAAATAAAATATTGCCTTTGGTCAGAATATTTTTTTTTCTGATGTATGATTCCACCCGAAAAAACCTTTAGCTGCTCTTAATAGTCTTTAAACACTACAAAAATGCATTATAAAGCAACGAAACCGGTTTGTGCACAAGCTGAAAATATAAAAATTGGCTAGTTGCATATATTCACTTTATTAATTTTGGGTTTAAAAGACCGCATATGCAATCAACATTATATTTTTAGTGTTTACACTCAATCTTCTCAGTTTAAACGCCAGGCTGTATAATATTCTTATTTTTAAATGTCCCGTCTTAAATCTATTAATTCAAAATAATTGGTTTACAATTTTTGGATAATTTTAACCGTTGAAAATTTTTGCAACATTTTTTCGTGGTTCTTGCTCAAAATTTAATTCGTTATTTTCAAAATATTTTAAAAGAAAGTTTTAATAAATTTAAATCAAATATAAATGGAGATTAAAAATAAAATTATTTTGTTTTCTACAAACAATTATTCTGTTTTCGCTTATTATTGTATATATTGGCGGCATTAAAAATAGCTGACCAAAAATATTTCAAACCGGGTCATTTTTAACCGAGAAAATTTGAACCTAGCAATGTAAACGAAAATTTTATGGACACACTTCTTCTTTTAAATTTTCAAATCGAAATCTACCGGGTTACATATAGGGGGGCAAAAGCTCATTTCTTATTCTCCCGAATACTGAATCATCAGCGAAAAATTATTATCGAATACCGAATAATTTTTTTTTTTAATAATTTAGTTAAAAAACATTAATTTTTTTTATTTTCCAAGAAAAAATTTTTCGTTAAAAAAGATATTATTTTGTACCAAGAATTGTGTAAAAGTAAAGTTTTTTGGTTTTTTTAAGCTCATAATTGAGAAGTATTATAAAAAATAATAAAGTTTGTCTCGTCCTACTAGTAAACTAAGAGATTTAATAATATCAAGCATAAAGTATCAGTTATGCCAAATAAAAATAGCAAAAAAAAATAAATGAAAAATAAGAAAGTGTATATATAGTTAAGAAAAATACGCAAATCTTCAAAGTCTGAAAAAAGCTGTTTCACGATAAAAAAATAGATTTATCTATTTTGAACTGTTTTCTTATAGTATACGCACTTAAAAAGTTGCGCGTCTTATGCAAAAATCGTTATCAAAGTTTATACATCATTACTTTGGTGTATCTAGACTGATTACAAGTGATACAGCATTATGATAATAATTTTGTATGCAATATTTCTGTTTTTTTGGCATAGAATGTTTTTTTTTTGTATTTCAAAAATGGTCAAAAATAAAGCATACTTTTAACCCTTTCGGCTTCTGTCACGAGTTTGCTTTTATTTACAACCCCATCTAAACAAGGAAGCTATATTAAAAACAATAGATATAGTCCACATCAAACTTCCGATAAATGTAGGCATATCTTATTTATTGTATATCTGTGTCTGTGCGTCTTTATTTATAGTTATTTGGAGGTTGTATTTATTATTTCTTATATTAAACTGACATTTGTGTGTTCAGTCAAATCACATATATGCAGGCCCAATTATTTTGGGAGATTTCCTTTTTTTATCCAAAAAATCCCAAAACTTAAATATTATAAATTGGTAAAAAAAAACTATAGATGGAGTGCGTTTATTAAGTTTTTATGCGATTATCACACTGAAATCACTTAGGCCCTGTTCCGATTTTTCCCCCTGGGTAAAAAACCCCCGGGTAAAAAAGTTTTAATCTACCGAGGATTATTTTTACTAACACTAACCTGACTGGGTCGACCCAAGCCGAATACATAACCCTATGTTCTTTTCAACCGGGGTGTAAAATAATAGTAAAAGTACTTTCCTGAGACGCTTCCCCCCGGGTTATTTTCCTCCGGGGTGACCCAGGGGGACCCGTAGCCTTATTTTATAACAAAATAACCCCGGGTGAAAAAATCGGAACAGGGCCTAAGTTTTCGATATGTTAAAGTTCAAAGAGGGTCATTTTTACCTATAATCTTCAGATTAATATTGTATTTTTTAGTATAGAAAAGTCTTCAAAAAACCTATAACTATTGCACAAACACACCCGTAAATCGCCGAACACTTCATGTAAAATTCTTGCAGTATTAGAAAGTCATAAAAATGATATATGATTGAAAAAATCTATGCATAACAACAAACTTACAATGGTTAGAATAGAAAAATGTTTCATCTCTAACGAAAAACGCCGTTCAATACTAAAATAAAAAAAAGTAATATTTGTTTTGTTGACTGAGCCTTAGAAAGTTCGGATGTTCGAAATGCGTATAATTGCAAAAAATTCAAAGAAAAATCATTTAGTTTTTTTTTATACGTAACTTTGTGCGTGAAAAAAATAAAATTAAATATCCAATTAGTTGGAAATATATTTATGACTATTTTTCGGATGCAAGTACTGCATGAAGTAACGGTATTTTTTTAAAAAAAACTTCTTGTCAACTATACTGATATTAAGTGTAAGAAGAATACTGTTTAAGGTTTGCTATTACATTTATTGCACTTTCTGCTACAACAAAAATTTGATATCTGTCTTTTTTAATACAACAATTATTTAGGTTTATTGAATTGTTCAAATTAAGATTACTACAAAAAAATAAAATAAAAAATATTACGAGGTTTATATAAATTAGCGCTTTTTGCAATGACTTCTTTACAAACATACTTTTGCGTTCTATTTTAACGTTTATTTACATAAAATGTTGCAAATAAATATAAGTTGGTTATAGAACAAAATTTTAGCTTTTCTGCGATACAAATGTTTTTCAGTTATAACGGTTTTCTTTGTTTGTTTATTTATGTCTAGGTATGTTTTTAAAATTCCATAATTGTATATTTTTTTTAGCTTAATATGCCAAACTTAAGAATTTTAGGTATGTAAATGTAGTAATAATTATTTAAATAAGTTTTACGTAAGCTTTTTACTTTGAAAAAGTTATTATATATAGTTTTATCCACTTTAGTTTACACATATAGTTGATATATATATAGAAAATAGATGTTTTAGCAATATTTACTTGGTTTTTTTTTACTATTATGATATATACATAAAATGACTTCATAACAAGCCGTTGTATAAATCAGTAGCGTAGCCGTGATTTTTTTATATGGGGGGGGGGTGTTCGGGCAAATTAAGATGACAAAAAAAGATTAAAGATTTAAATCTACAATTTAAAATTTTTTTTAAAAAATTTTGGAAATTTTTTGCTTTATCGAAAAAATGTTTTCCTACAAAATTTTCCCCCTGATTTTAGACCATCCCAAAAATTCAGGCGCCAAAACTTTTTAGAGCACAGGGGATAAACCACCCCCTACCCACCCCACTACCATAAACTCTTACGTAGACTACTCCACCGGTAATATGCATTTGTTCTAGTAAGCGTGAAAAGATCATAATAAATATGTAAGATTTGGTTTACCTGTACCCGTGTTCATTTATCGGCGATTTTAATGTCTTCTGAGTAGTTTATGCATACACATACGGGCATCTACTTTTTGATACAATCGAAAAGAAAACCTTTTTAAGAACTTCTTGTATTTTTGTTTTTATTATATTATGCAAATACATCAAAATTTTTTTTTAAAGATGTTTTGTTTATTGATCCTTGTCAAAAAATATATGGTTCTTTTTGTGTACTACTTTATTAGTATTGAAATCGCGAATATTTGTTTTTTGTATTAACAAGCCCAAATAATTGGGTTGCCAACAGCTATAAAAAGAGTGAATATTTAAAACAGGAAAAACAAACGCTAGATAATATAAGAATTGCAAAAACAAATAGACTGTTTTAATGTGACCACCAGATTTTGCTTTACCTACAACACCAAACAAAAAATAAATATTGGTTCCAATGTACGATATCTGCCCCACTAGTAACATATCTTCTGCACAACAATATATAACAACAAAGCTATGAAAATTATATGGCTGCTAGTCGTTCTATAACCGACATGTGCCACAACGCGTATAGATTTGATATGATATATAAGGCTTAAAAGCCACAAGATGAGCCCATGTACCCGCAAGAAGCAATTGATTTGTTAAACACAGTATAACCATATGTATATAACAAGTTTATGAACGCAGAAAATTTTATTTAAGACGAATGTGTACACGAAAACAAATGCAAACAGGTGTTTATCTCCAAGGATAGTAGTATATGGTAAAAAATTATACGTATGGAACAGATAGAAAAGTTTTATCAGCTAGAATTTAAAAAACTAAGTTAGAGTATTATTGTACATAGGCCATCGATTTACCAATCACAACAAAATGTACACAGTTGTAATTGAGCACAAAAATCGTGGTATCGATAGTATCTAACTTGCAAATAAACATCGAAAATACGTAAAATCGGTACAAATATTACCAAAAACAGTTTTATGAGGCAGGAAGTATCGCATAATGTATACAGCATTGCAGTGCTACAGCCTACAAATGCATTTTCTCATTGCACTTGCATTAAACCGCACACAAAAGTACTTAACGGTTGTCAAGAGTCCAATTATAGCACAAACCACTAAAAAATTTGGTGGAAGATTTTTTGTTTGGCAATAATCAGAGTCATGCTTTTTCAGTTGATTTTATTATAAGAACACCTAGCTGCCATTTTGTTGCCTTCAGTGATAACACGTGATATAGCAAATGGATACTAAAAACAAACCGTCACCGTAAAAACATACAAAAATATACGCTTTCGCTATACATTGTTTGAGTGCCGTTTGCTATGACCCTGGTCTAGTTCAAAGAATCCTACGAGTAAAATAGTATTTTTATGGCCTCACAATTAGTTTTTTTGTATAACTTTTTTTTTTTGGATACCTAGTTCGCAATACATCAGTATAAAAGATCTATATAACTTGTTGATTGTTTTTTTTTGTATAAAGATAGTGTATTGTTGTTATATTCTGTATGGGCTTTGTCTATTTAATCATCAGCATCTCTAGACTAGGACTAATTGTAGCATATTAATTGCTTACAGAGCGTGATTTGAACCAGTAAGCCGCACGGTAATAATCTTTGGGTTGAGAAATATAATTTAACAAAAACTTATAGAAATCCCGGACACAAATAGCATTTATATACCTACAACTTAATTTGATGTCAGTCAATTGTCTACAGACATAAAAATACAAACATTAAACGGGTAAGTCAATTTTAGCCGTTTGAAAAACTAATTGTTTTAGTAAAGTGATTCATGAATATAATTATGCTTTTTCTATAGTACAAAATCGCTTTTTTTTGCTTTTTAATTATAAAAAAACATGCAGAAATTGATACCAGAAAGTGACTGCAAAACACAGTGTGTATTATCGTATGAGCCAAATCAACTTAATACGAGGCCAAGGGATTTTTATATTAGTTGCAATGTTCACAGGGCCATAAACTATTTTTTTAAGTATATGAACACATCTTGCACAGTTGCAGTATTAGAATTCTGTTACCTGTTTAATCTTGTATAAACAAGTTTACTAATGCTACGCTTAACGTGATAAAAAAACTCCCTTCAAGTAGAAAAAAACAAAAAAAAAATATTCTGGTGTACCAAAAATTTAAAATCGCATAAATTGCTTTGATATATACTAAACTACAAATAGAACTTCAGGCTAAAAATTTATGACAACACGACGTAAAACTATGCTGAAAAATACTTGAAAACGGTACGAAATACTAAACAAATATAACCATAACTATCGTTGTACGCATACGTAGTTTTTACGTTTTTTTAGCTCTTTTTTGTGACTTATTTGACAAAATAGCAAGACAAATGTAGATTAAACGCATAAATAATAGCCACTTATTTCAGCCAAGGGGCACCATAGCATTTATTACGTCTGCAAAGCCCGTTTAATTTTGTAATGTAGTCCACTTGTCGCTTTTTTTTATAAATATTTATCTTTTTATAACAGAACAACAAAGATTACATTATTTATATGTTCAGGGTGCACAAAATATCGGTATAATACAGAAAACCCGACGGCTGTGCGTTCGGCCTTTTTTAAAACGTTTTTGCGGGTATTTAGAAAGGTATTTTTTGCTAGAACTGGCTTTATTGAAATTCATTAAAAAAAACTAAAAAACAATTTAGTCTGAGTCCGAAACAATTTGTTTGTACTGCTTTGCCCGTAATTGTATACAATCGTGTACCCGACTGCAAAAAGTCATGGCTGTATTTTTAAGTAGAGAAGTATGCATGGGATCACCCCACAGATATTTGTATTTACATTACTGACGGTCTATCATTTTTTTTTCAGTGTTGATATGCATTAACTTGAAACACTGGTCAACATTGTTAGATATATCAAATACTAGATTGCGCAGTATTTAGTACAATGATAATAACGCGCCATCTTCGGACCATGTGTCATTCTTGTGACAACCTAACGTAAACAGCGTTTTGCAAAATTACAAAATTAAAAATAATAAGGGCAAACATATGGTTCTTACTTTAAGATAAAAATAAAAAAAAAATCAGTAACCTACAAAAACCTATGCTTTTCAAGGTTCGGTAATTTTTTTTATGATCAAATCACTTCTTTTTTTTGTATAATGTTTTATACTAAGTAGTTAATCTTTTTTTTTTGGCTTTTTAATGTGTATCTTATTCTTAATCTAGTCATTGTAAGGCCAGTCGTCCGATTTTGGCACATGTCACAAAAATTACGCGCGGACAATACATAAAAACATTTTTTAGCAATAACTTTTGTTTCATTTTTTTAAAAATAAGAAACCTTCAACACGAGTTACATGCCTTTCTTATAGCGCGAAGTAGACAATTTCTAGGAAACGTTATAGATTTGGTGATCGTGCTACATGGAAAGAAAAATCATCAGACTACAATACAATTTTTTTTTTGTAAAATAAAAAGAAATTATAGGCGCTTGTAAAAAAGCTGTTTTAAAACTACCTAGTAATGTAAAATGCGCTTTTCGAAATAAATATTTTAAATGGAATAGTTTTTATCTTTATAAATTCAAGGCGCTGTAGGCTTTCTTAGAATGGTGCATGTCAAAAAAGTACATCTTGCAGTTAAGACTAAAAAACAGCATTTACAAGAGCCTTCTACGACGCATAAAAAAAATTGTTGACGTTGTTGTTGTTGCCAGATATTTGGTGATTAGACTCAAAAAAAATACGCGATGGGTCGTTTTAATATCGAACAGACACAAAAAATAACGGTAAATAAAAACAGATTAACGGTGGCTTCATCACACACCTACATTAAATTTATAACTAGATACATATAGTAAGCTGTGTTCTTGAATACGCGCTACAACGTCTGAAGGTGTAACTGAGTCGACCCTTGGCAAATTAACACCAAAAAAAGATTATACCTTGCAGAACTGATATGTAACTAAATAGTGCAAACATAAAAAACAAAATCAAAAGGACGCTGATACATATATTTTTTGGCCAGCTTACAGTGATTATATTGACAAACTAGTTAAATTCAAAAATTATCAAGAGAACTTTACAAACAAAAAAGCCATAATAAACAAAAGCGATCTTGTACTGCCTTCATAATTAAATGTCCAAAGAATGCATGTCCATTTCTTTATACATTTAAATTTTGCAAAAAGGTCCTGGTGATACGATTAAACTTTATCGTGCAAAAAAAAAGCTTGAAAGCATAAATGTTTCGTTTTTGTTGTGGCAATTTTGTATAGAATTTCTGTATCTATAAGCCTGTCTACGGTCTATATTTGGGTTAGCCAAATTTTTTACATGTGAAGTACAAACCATAATAATTTTTGCGAAAGAGTACATTTTTTCTAATTTTTTTTTTATTCAGAAGCTAATTCTTTTTTGATAAATGCAAAAAATCCTCATATTTATACTTGCATTTGTAAAGTTAAGCATAACAAATTTAGTTTTCACATAATAAAAAAAGCAAAAACATAAAATTTTTTAAGCTTTGTTATGTTTTCATTGTACGTTATTGTGTAGTAAATTTTGTATTTTTAGTGTTGTTATTAATACAAAAATATTAAACATCACCACTTTTGTGAACATGAATTTTTAATTTTTTATGACCGGTCACACATCAAAAAAAACAATCATGAAAAAGACATGCTAAGCGTTTTTGTTTGTAAAAAAAACATTTAATTCAATATTATGCACATTCTAGCAAAGCGCTGTTTATTTAACTTGTAAGTTGTACATTTCTTGTGTTAAAGCATTGTGTTTTTGCTATTTTTTAGCAAATATAAACTTCTCAATAAAAAAACGTATACCTGTATATATTAAAAATCACAATTTAATTTTAAAAAAAAAAATTGGTAAGGACTACATGATAATCATTTTTTAATAAATTTAAAAATTAAAGACTGCACTGGTACCTAACTCTAAAAAACAACTGGTCTGTCTTACACCCCAACCGTGAACACATACCCAAAAAAAACTGCACTTTCGAATTTTACCTCTTTGTAAAATACAGAAAATACCCCTGGTGTCTTTTTTTACTACTTGCATCTAATATGCAATATAATAAATATGCATCAAACATTTTAAAAAGAGAAAAAAAAAAATTATATTAAATATTTCTCGCAGACTAAAAACTGAGAATGTAGTTTATCGCACTTTAAGATTTTTTGATCATGTAATACAAAAAAACAGTTGTAAATTCCAGATTTTGTAAATTGTATTTGTGTCTTTTATCTTATAATCGCACAATCAGTTTCAAAACTTGCGTTAGTTGTCTAAAATTTTGGTATGATTCATGCGACATTTGGCAGTAGGTTATTATACCCAGTTGTAAAAAAAACTTTACATTCCAAATTACACACATGTATATCATTATAAAATGACGTAACTATATAAAATAATATTTCAAACAGTAAAGATGAATTTACGTTTTAAAATGCCAGATAAAATGGCAAAAAAACACAATTTTTATTATTGAAAAAAGTACAAATGATTGTGCGCTAATAAATTGGGTCCTACCGCGAGACTATACAAAGGGTTTTTTTGGTTGCTAAACAATATAGGCATAATCTACATGCATATATAACTATCTTTACAACTTTTTAGTTTGGAAAATTTATAAAAAAACAAATATATACATTAAAAAGTACTGATACAAGTATACGTTTAATTTTTCAACTCTGTAAAAATATTTGTGAGGCAGCTATTATACATTTGTGTTGCAAAAAAACAATGCCATTACATGTAAAAGTATGTTTTTTTTAACCTATTCGAACTATATTGGCTGAAATTAATACAAACGTAAAACGAAAAAATACAACGTGCATAACATAAACTAGACATTTTCGTCGGCAATGGTTATATACAATATGATTGTGCTGCAAGTAGTAGCAATCGACAACAAAACTGTATTAAAATTGGTTAGTAATATTAGCAACACTATAAACGTGTTGAAAAAAAAAAAAAAAAAAAAAAAAAAAAACTTTACCTTGTTTAACTACACATAGAAACTCATCTTTAATAGTAACACAACATAAAATTAAAACCGTTATATTCTTTACAAATACTGTTCACAAAAATTGTTGTTTAAGCGCGTTAAAGACGAAAGTATAGTAGAAATGCGTTTGTAACTAGTTTAATATGAAATGCGTCGGTTAAAATAGTTTTTTTAAAACGAAAAAATAGTTATGTATTTTTTTGTGGGTTGTTTTTTGTCGATTGTAGTAAAACAATTTATTTCATGGTATATGTATTGATACATCCGTTAATTTCTGCCCAACGGATATTTGTTAAAAAGTGCATATTTTTTAGCTATTCAAACTTAAAATGCGTGTTTTTTCGTTAGGGTTGATTTTGTTTGTGTGTAAGCGTCGGAATATATATATATCTAAACGACCAAAAAGTATCTTTATGGTCATATTGCATCAAAAAACGTAAAAAAATACATACAATGAGGTTTACTATGCTTAACATTCTTCATAAAATACAGCACATCACGCTATCATAAAACAAATAGAAAGTACGCCAAGAAAGATTGTCTCGATTATTATGACGCACTGCTTTTATAATACATTGGACAGTGAGTTCGACAAATATTTTATAGTACACATGCACCTGTATATGCAAATCTATAAGAAACCCTGTTATATATTATTGCTACTTGCTTTTGCGGTTTCTTGCGTAGTAGAAATAAAAAAAGCAATTGATGCAAAAGAAACGGTAACAATGTTAGACGCAGTGTACGCACGCAATTATACCGGCATGAAAACACGTGCATTTATCTTTGCCTATCCACAAAAGTATGTAACAATACGCCAAGCTCTGCCATACTAAATAGCGATTCGCAATAAAGCTAATTTTTTATTGCAAGCTTCTATAAGTTTTTTGCCCGAGTCACAAAAGGTAAAAGGGGCCGCTTCAAACAGCATGAAATGGCAAGAAAACGTTTTGTCTAATTGTCTCAAAATCGTGAAGTATGCCAAAGTCCCTAGAAGACATAAAAAATAACAAAATACTTTTGTAATAATGTTTTTTTTTTATTTTCACGCATATGGGGTTGTCCAAATTAAGGATTATTTAATTTAAGTTACACAATGTTACATGACACACTAAATAGAGTAATACAAGATTTTAAAACCTTTTTTTTAAAATGTTTTTTTACAAATTTACAGATGCAAGGGTGTTTATAAAAAAACAAGTAAAATCTTTTGTATTTATGTACGAATTTTACGGTTTGCAGTACCGGGAAAAATAGTAAAAGGATAAAGCTATATACTCTTATAAAAAATATTACACGTAATGTCTATTTTTTTATTTTCCCAGGTTTTTGACAAAAAACTATGTTAATGCATTACAACAAAATACTACGTTACGTTTGAATATCAAACGGGTAAATATGAGTCACTAAAAACGCAAATTTACAAAACAGAACTTAAAAATAAAAATGTAACTTCATTACAAAGCCGTAAATCTTGTGAGATATACAACAATAAGGTCAAATAACCTAACAAAAATGCAGATATATCAATTATAATACAAAAAAAAACAAAGATTCTGTATTAATGATCAATTGCAACATTATTGAAGATACAAAAATACTTGAAATTGCCGCACCAGCTAGACTTTACATAAAAACTGCAATCTTTGTGTATACAACTTACTGTTTAAAAAAGTGTTGCTTATGCAACGAAAAAAATTTTATACTCTTAATATTGACATTTTTGCTGATATTTTTAACATTTTAATAAACCAGTTTTTCTATTTTTGTTTTGGCAAATATCAGCCATTTTGTATCCCTAGTAGACTTTAGAAAAATGTGAGCTTTTTATTAGTAAAGAGTTGTATATCTGCTCTATGCGCATAATATTATCCTATAAAATGTAATGAAATGAACTAAGTAGCAAAATATTGTATATATGCAGCAGTGATTTTATGAAAAGGGCGACGGGGCCGCATAACTATGCCAATCTTAAGGTTATCTACTTTAAGTTCAGAGGGGGCCGAGCCCACGTCTAATTTTTTTTTTTTAAAAAAAGCCTGTAAAGAGTTCTTTCAGTAAAAGCTTGATTTCTGCCATGTCATAACGTTTTTTGTTAAGGCCGGTATTGATTTTCGTGTACATAGACTAATTTATGTTTATGCAAAAATGTTTTTATATGTATGTAAACAACTGCATTCAAAAAGAGCCATCTGATTTAAAAAAAACATAAAAACTAACCAAAATAGATACTTTTATAACGCGAACTTTTTTTTACGATCAAAACCTTATTTTCACACTTATAAATTACTTTTAAAAACGTAGAGTTTTATGGTAAATAGCACATTGTTTTTTATCTTCTAACACAACATGTATAAAAAGTAAAAAAAAAGTAAATGTATCTGAAAAAATAACTAACCTGTAAATTTGTACATATTTACAAGAACACACAGTAAATTATTGCGATTTTTTCTTTGTATAGGACATCTGAGATAATATCTTAGGAAATTCTCGCAAGAGCAAACAACAAAACAATGTAACAAAACTGTAAGAAACAAATAAATAACGTTTATTTGTTTTTAAGTATTGCGAAAACAGTACCTGTGTATACAAGCGAACTTGTCAAGCTGTATAGAAGCTTCATGTAACTTTTTTTTCTTATTTTTTTATTTTTCCTTATGTAATGTTTTTTTTGCAAGTATTAACTTTTTCGAAACGGTAATACATAAACAAAACAAAAAAATGTCTGATTGTGCTATTTCACGCAAAAACTTGCAAATAATTTAATTTAAAATGTATTTATTTGCTTTTGTAGTTTTTGGTTAAAGATATAGCTTTTTTAAAGTGCTGTCTTTTTTATCATAGACTACATATACAGTCATTGATATGTGTAAATGTTACTTTTGATCTATGTAGCTAAATACGTGCAACAAAAAGTGTTTTGTATTTTGTAGAGATTTAAAATGGTTTTTTTTTCAGTATTAAGTTATTGCCAAAAATTAAGAATTACTAAAAGACAGTGGTGTTGTGTTGTGCGTATTTTTTTGCTGTTTAGCCTATCTACTGAGCTTAACACTTGTAAATTTTACTAGTTGCAATTTATGAATGGTATAGCAACGTTCATATGCCGCGAAAACCATGGATTTGTGGGCAGACGAGCATTTTCTGTATTATATAAGTTGTTTGCAATACCTTAAAAAATGTAATTTATTTTTTTATACTTACTTATTTATGCTGTGTAATCCATTTAAAAGTATGTCTTTATATGTGTCATGCACAAAATGCGTGTATTGTAAAAAAACCAAAAGTTTAATCGTATTTGCGCATTTCTTCATTATACTCTTTTTTGTCGTTTTTTTAAATTTTAGAAACGCGGAAAACACGTTTTTGAGCAAAAAATTTTAAGATAGGGCAACAGGTAACGCATGAAAAAAAAGAAACATATACATAAATAGCATTGCCTACATAAAAAAGAAATTGCAATTATTTTTTTTTAATTTTTAGACTGTATACGAAAAATAAGTTTTGATGCAATAAATTTACAACCCAAGTATACAGTAACTGCATGTTCTGCAGCAAACAAATGCATCTATTCTTTGTGCAAACGACGTCAAAAGTAACTTGACCACCATTTTAAATTCCAATTGCGTCTTATTTTTCTTCATGTTTTACGTAAATTTTAACAAAATTAGATATACCATTTTTTCCATTTGATTTCATAAATTTTGCAAATTCCTATATACATTTTGTACGTTTTTTTGCGTCGTAGAGGAACCTTGTTTACAAAAAAACACAGAAAAACAAGGAAAGGTTATTTTGTCTATAATTCGACTAGCAAGTTCTTTTTTAAATGTACAGTGGTTGTATGTCAATGCTTTATTTTTATGTTAACAGCGTGTTTGCAACACTTGTTGCATTTTTCAACTAAGCTTACATTTTTTTATTACTTATCCACTCTGTTTGTCAGCTTTTTAAAGGCTAGTATTTGTCTGCGTTTGGCAATTTTTTTTTGTTATGTTCTATATATAAAATACAAAACTCTTTTGAGAATTTAGAATTAGCAGTTTTTTCTAAAAGTGTCAAGTTTTTTTATAAAACTTTTTATGTTAGTTTTTTTAAGTAAATCTATTCACTTATAGCATAGTTTAATATTGTTACTTTAAGTCATTAGTATGTTTTATAGGTAATCAGTTCAATGCCACATTTCGACGATCTATATATGCAGAATACTTTTAAGTTTTAAATTGGGTATCATTTTTTGATAAAAGCCCGATTTCTGTTTTATAGTGTATTTACTAAATGTGTTAATATATTGATGCAGTAAATGTTAAGTCGACTTTGTCCAAACCATGAATACGAAATTTGAATATATTAAAACAATTTTTTTGTAACAGCGAGCCATTAAATTGATATAAATATTGATATTATAACGTTGTTTATTTTTAAATTGCTTTTCAAACCTTTTACCATTTGTCTGGTATGTAACGGTCTTTGATGTTTTTAATAATGTTGTATTAAATATATAGTGGAATTTTTTTCTCCTTCTTTTTATAATTTTTAAAACACGAACTTATTATATTTACATATATTTGTGCTTTTTGTGTACGTGTAGTCATTCAAAACAATATTGCACATCTTATACAGGTTCCTTAGATCAAATCATTTGCCTTGGTTTTTTAGTCGGCGTTACTTAACAAAAATAATCATTTTTTTTCAAGACAATATAAAAAGTTATTTTAAGCAACACGACTTTTTAGTGCAAAAGGAATGCGCAATATGTTGGAGTAAATATTTTTTGCATTTGAAAAAGTCTTACAACATATTAAGTTTTTTGTGTTAGACATTCAATGCCTTAAGTGCGATGAACAAAAAAGTATTGTTTTCCAAGCACAGTTTAAGTGGCACGTAAATACGTTATATGAGACTATGCATACAAGGTTTTCGCACAATAGGGTTTTATTTTAGTTAAAAAGGCAACCAACGCAAATAAATTTTTAAGTAGTTTTAATAGTACTAAAGGCGTTTTTTTTTGCAGAGAAAACAGTCAAAACACACAGCAAAACGTTTGCCGTGCCGTAAAAAAAAGCCTAAATGTTAACATAAACTTGCATGCACAAACAACTTTAGCAACAAAATCCTTTTATGAATATAATAAGCACTTTTTAAGTAAAAAAAGAAAATTGCATAGCTGACGACTACCTAGAAAACCAATTGTAAGATCTATGTAGATTTTTTAAGTATATCCCCTGCATTCATGCATTTATTTTATAAATCAAAGTCAAACTGCCTGGTTTTTTTGTTTACTTCTTTTTCGTGCCCGGCCGGCTTGGCGTTAACACCGGACATAATTAAGCGTTTATAATCCGGGTTATAAAGTAATTTTAGATGACTGGATAAGTAGGCAAATACACACATAAATAGTCACAATGTGTTCAAGACAGTTCCCATAGCATTTTTTTATGCATATTGCTGTCGCTCTTTTAAAATAAAAAAAACGGTAAATTTTTCGTTGTACAAAAACCGACGTAACATATATATTTTATTACATAATACAGAATTTATGAGTTTTACTTTATAAATAAAGCAAAAAATACATATCTAGTACCAGATTTGCATCATACGCCATAATAAAGCTGGGTATTGCATCCTTTACATACATCGTACTTAACATGCATTATTATACATATATTGCTACTGAACAAATTTTACCGCCTTAATACAGTACATCAGTGAGCATGCGTCATAAAAAAGACAAAGTTTGCAAATTTTACGGTTAACTATAAGCTCGAGCTTTGTTTACAGCGAGGTTCTTATGTCCTGTTCGTAAGTACGACGGTATTTTGATTTGAGAAATATATATGATAGTACTAAAAGATCTACACAAAAATAGGATGTAGAGCGGCTATTAAATCGTCAAAAAAAACAAACATAAAATTGCATTTAAGATGTGATTTACAGATTTTTATATTTAATCGAGGCAATCCATACAATTATGATCATGATATGATTACTGTGTTTCAAACTTTTTATTTCATACTTGTAATTTTTTTTGGTCTTGTGTTAACGGTAGCATGCCAAGCCGTAAACAGCACAAAAGTAAAAAATGTTGGTAAGCGTTAGTAATACATTCACATACTTATTTGAATAACTCACAGGTATTTTTTTACGTTTATAGCCGTACAACTTTTTAGACTTATGCTGCGTATGAGTTAACAGTGTAAAAAGAAAAATATTTACACAAGCATAAAAAAATCATTTTTGCGTAGAAAAAATTGTTTTTACTTTGTATGTGCTCTTAAAAAGATTCGTAAGATATACTAATTGTAAGAGTATTTAATTTTGTACAGGTATCTATGCCAGAAGAAAGAATGCCTGTACATTTGTGCACATAAAAAAAATTACTATCTATTCACGCTTTATTTTTTCTGCTTCTTATATGTATTATTATTTTGTTGAGTAATTTATTGTTTTTCTTTCTTTTTATGTATTTACCTGCAAATATATAAAAATTATAACGTGTTTCAACGTTTTTTTAGAATAAATAGTATTATTTCAATAAAAACATTTTTAGGTTGGTAAGCATGAAAAACTAGTCTTTAAAAAAATACAGTTGCCGACGTTAATACTTGTTCTATGTTTTTAAATAAACAGTTCCAGCAATATAAAAATGTTTACTTGCTTCATATATTAGACAGGAGAAAAGACAACGTTAGATATTACCTTTATTTTTACATAAGAAGCAATGGGAAGCAAGTTATCTAATGCAGTTACATAACAAATTCCCATACAAAATAAAAAAATTCTAATGTGTTTGTTTGGCACTTTCAAAAAAATGTAGATACTAACCAGTACCATTTTTTTTACAAAGACAGCCAATGACATTTTATAAAAAAGCTGTATAAATGCTCGTTACGCTGGATTACTAGGTTATTAGCATCTATTTACACCTAAAATGCCATTTAAAATGCTTTTTATCAATTTAATATTAATACTATAAAATTGCAAAAACAAAAAATGATAATTCTATCAGTGGCGTTCTAAGGGAAGACAGGAGCGGTTATTCATGACGTATAGTTGCAGTTAAATTGCAAGATTTCATATTTTATTGCAGTTTTCTTGCAAAAAAAAAAGTAAAATATAAAAATATAAAAATATAAAAAACAGAATATAAAAAAAAAAAAAAAAATTACCTGTAAAATCCTATGTATTCGGCTAGTTTTCTACAAAAACCGACTAACAATAGGCTAAAAAAAAACAAGTACGCAATTGAATCCTTTGTATATTTTATAATTAGCTAATTGTACTACGTCTTTAAATAATAGTAACGCAAAATTAAACGTTGGAATTGTAGTTAGAAAAATCAATACACGCAAAAAAAAAACGTAAATACGGCATGTGTAGTATAAACGTTGTTTTTTTTATTGATGACAATTTTTTTTAATGGTGATTAAATAGTGTTGTTAATTTGATGTAATTTTTTACTTTAGTTTTACGGCAAAATCTAGTTTTCTATGGGTAGGGCAAACAGATTGGAATATGGTATAATAAGCGAGCATGCGATAAACCTTTTTTACGAATGCATGTTCTGGCTGTTTCCGCTTAAACTGCACAGCTACAAAATAGACAAAATACTGTAATAAAATAGGAAAAGTATCTTGCTACATGCCACTACAAAAACGTTTGATTTGCACAAACAATATATAATTATTATTTTTTATGTATGTAAAGAATTTTCTGCACCACATTTTTCTTAGTATCTACATAAAATATTACAAGATATGTTACAAATCTTATGCGTAAATTTATATATAATTTAGTTTTACACGTTCAAATGTATTTTCTGTTTGTATAATCTACTTATAATAACAATAAAGTTCATTTTTTATAATAACTGTTTATAGAAGATATTATTCGTAGTCTCGCATATATTACATAAATATATTTATAACATGTATAAACTGTAAAGCGATGAAATGACTGTTCTTTTTATACGAACTATAAAATTTCTGCACATTCAAGATTATATCTATACACCATTAAGTGTTGCTATACACTGAAATGAAAAACTACGCTGTAACTGTAATAAAAACAGTAAAAAAATGCTGACTAGTAATCGATATGACAGAAACAAAAATATAATTATGCAATATTCAATAAGCACTTTTTTTTAAAATTGATATTGAAAAAAATCGTCCATTACATTTTTTAGATTGTATAAATCTAAAATTACAGCCCAAAAAGCAATAAAGCAATCAAATATATTATCAGCTATAATCCATTTTAAAATATAATTATACGCCAACACTAAAAGCTCATTTTGTTTTTAATTTTAGCGTAGATCAAATACTAGTAGTTAAATATGACAAATACTTTTTTTAATATATAAATACAACAATAGCAAAATCCGACGGAGATGATAAACAAATATTAAAAAATAATGGCAAAACTAATCACGTTTACAGCAACAACCTATTATTATAGCCAATTATTGTATGGTTGTGTAAAATCACAGCCTAGACGGTAAAGGAACTTTTAGGAAAGGGACGAAAAGATTTTCCTACACATAATGACCATTATATAAAATAGAACAATGTAATATTTGTCTGTTGCTGTTTATGCGTTTGTCGTAGCGCACTTTGTTTAGTGATTATTTAATTTGGTTGTTTTTGTTTTTTTATTAAACTAATATTGTATCAAATTGTAAATTTAACAAACACATTGATAGGTAATATGCATTTTACTTTTTTGGGGCTAGTATTTGTACAATAAATACAGTAGAATACATTTTTCTTATACAATAGTCATATATAGTGTTTGTACATGTAGGCTTGTTACATTAAAGTTATAAACAAAAAGAAAAAAAATAATAAAAAGTTACCTATGATAAGATATACAAGAAACTATTTTTCGGTTTAAATTAAAATATTAGAGAGAATACACGAACCTGTAAAAAATCCTTAACTGAAAGTTAACCATTCTTTTTCGTACTTTTCTTTAAAAATTTTGCAAAAATTACAATTTTTTTTTGTAGAACCTATCCCCTATTTATATCTGTAATCCTACAAAATTTTACGATATTTCGAGATAAAAAACACATTGGCTTCTACTCTTGTGTTGATAACATACAATTATATTTTTTATACGTTAATTACATGCAATAAGAAAAAGAATAAGATAAAAATAGTAAAAAAATATTAAAAAAAATAAACATCTGAAAGGAATTATCCCCTGAACGGCCCAAATAAAACCCATTTGTTTGCCCTTGTTTTTTTCTGTGTTTGGATTATGGGTTGTCAGCATAATTTATTACCAATCCTTGGGGTTAAGTATCAGTCAATGACTAGACTTTTTTACTAAGTTTTTATACTGGAATTGAATTCTACTTAAAACGTTGTTTTGCTGTAGCGCAACCAAAACTACGGCTATAATACGAGGTCTAATGGTTGCACTAGGCCTTTGTTTAGTATATAAAATAAAATAAAATACGAATCAGCAAGTAAAAAACGCATAAATATAGTCTCAGACACGAGTTATGTTTCAGGAGACCCAGGATATACCAA
>JAQFYM010003045.1:0-20310 GCA_034694785.1 Agrenia bidenticulata | reverse complement strand
AACAAACATACATACAAATTTATAGGTTTCATTGGCATGACAATAGTAATTATTAAGTGGTTTCTGTGTCTTCTACAGGTAGAGTCCCAAAGAGTAGCAAAAAACTACTGTTGCACAACCTCCCTAATATTGCATGTTAATGTTGAGCAAAATTCAAAATCAATAAGGTTTCAAAGATTTTTCTTTGAATTTTAAAAATAAAAAATAGTAATATTTTTTCCCGATTTTTGTATAAATTCATTGTATAACACGTCACTTCACAGTCCCATGAATCCCAGGTTTAAATAATATCTTTTAAACTATACTAATTTTATTTTACCCTTTTTAATGCTTGTTAGTTATGGAGGTAATTAAGTAAAGGCACAGCACAGGCTCCTATTTATATTTCAAGGTTAGAAACATTAATAATTAAATCGTTTAATCGGTTTCATACACTTTTCGATTTGAATACTTCAGCTCTTTGAATTCCATATTTTACACTCTTCATTAAAGGCATTAGTAATTGAGTAGAATTTTAATTAGTTCTAATATTATTTTGAGCCCCTTGTTATTTCATAAGTAAGATGTAGTACTCAATCCACCTACAAAATTCTATGCAATCCCTTTGTTCTGTAAAAAAGAGTCTGGATTCATCATCATCATAATTGTACTGTATGATTCATTCTATCGTAACATCAGCATCACGGGATCATTTCCACTTACATGTCTTTCTTATGAAAATGAAATCGAACAACGCCAGCCCCAACGGCTTTCCTATTTAAATCCCTGTGGCTTTGAGATTTCAATGAGTTCTTAAAGTCTACAAGCTAACTAAATACGATAAGACGTATATTATTATTAATATATTTGTATGTTCGTATCATGTGTGACGAGTTCATTTAAATGTAAATGTAACCCTCGTTTACAAAAACAACTTTTAAACGCTAATTACTAGAGTTGGAATCGTGTAAATTGGACTCTCAACTGGAAATCTAACCTCTCCATGCAGTTCCAGCAACCTCTTTAGAATCTTATTTTAAGCAAATTAAATCATCAACCTTCGATTCAATATTCTCTAACCTCATTGGCAAGAAAAGCATCCAGGGACAATGGAAATCATAATCATACATCCCAATCATGTTTAAACACCCCGTTGTACATAACAATGGCACATTGTTTACACTTCAAAGTCCATTGCCTCTTCCCCTGATGAATGAGCCATGAGCCCCCTCATAAAAACATTACACAAAAGTACATCCCTCCATACCTCCATGCTTCCTAAACGATCCTCCTAATTTCACACTTTTTTAATCCCTACTATTAAACATTGCTAACTAAGACCTAACGTGTCTTTAAATCCTCATGACACCAAGCCAAGTGTAACAAGTAAGAATAACAAGTGAGCCCCCACGTCTTTTCCACCTCTGCTTCCAAATGCATACAAGAAATGGAGATAACTGAGGATGACTAACTAACCTCTCTAGCTAATACCAGTTACAATCCCATGTCACTCTTTGGGCTAGCTGAAAACACAATGGAAATGGTCTAGCCCTATCCTTCAATCCTTATTGAATTCCACGAAGGAGTTGTAATAAAACCCTTCCTACCTTTTCTAGCTAATGCTCGTGTATGCATTAACTGTGAACATCTTTTCCCCAGCAAAGGCAGACCCCAATTGCCAGCAATGAATAAGGGAGACTGCATACTAATAAAGGAGACCTGTGTGTACATCCATTTAAAGCTACAGCTCCATACGAAAGTCATAGTCCTGGGTGACTCTTGTATATATTAGAATACACAGCAGCCTTGCAGTTGTTCCATAGGGGTGGTTGAGGTCTCTGCTTTTAAAGCTTTATCCTATACCAAGCTCATCATCATCATCATCATCACCAGCATGGGAAACTGAATGAAATGAACAGAGACGACGGGGGTGAAGTCATCTTGAAAATACTTTGAGGTCTTGTACCAGCTAGAAACGATCCTCTCTCTCATTTCTTCAAAATTTGTTCCTATTTTCTATTTCAAGACCAGAAAATAAGGAAAGGAAAGGAAATACGTTTTAAAGGATTGGACCATTTTATTATTTTTAATTTTAAGGTTTTAAGTCTGGAGTTTATATTCCGTATGGGCAGACAGGCTTTTTAAACACTTTGAAAAGTGCTTTAAAGAGGTTCAAAGTGTTTTTGAGTTTTTTTTGAAGAGAGAACAATGGACGAGGTTGATCGAAGTATTGGGGGTGGGATTGTTCGAGAAAAGTTATCATCTGGAATTGATACTCGGGAAGATGATAAGTTGAGCCCGTCGAGGAGCAGTAGTGGTAGTTTAATTATGACTGATTGTGGCGGAGAGTCTTCCTCGAGATCTTCTAGGTCTTATAATAATAAGCACGGTGGTATTCCTAAAGTCCCGATTGGTCTCAAGATTGTTGCCCTTGTGTCCATGGTAAGTATTCCATTTTAAAAACTGTTGACGTTTCAAAATCATTTTCCAAATAAATAGCTCAGTATTAGTTTACATATCTTTTAAAGAAGATTAGAATTTTTCTTCAATTAAATGTTGTATGAAAACAACTCTGAGCTTTAGTTGAGGACTTTATACGAGGAGATTGATCTCTGTAGCATAGTTTAGTAGTAAACACTAATCCACATATGTCCGCATTAACTCTTGAGTTGGATGGAAGAGTCTTGGTGTTTTTTGTTATCAGTATGGACTATTAAGTAAGCTTATGGGTGACCTTTTTGGCCAATTTGAACTTGGAGAGTCTTGACCTTTAAATCACTTTAGATTGTAATGGTGCTAGTTCATAGTATATCTGTTATGGTATAATTCTGGCCTGATCTTTAAAAAATAATCTATTTCATTAGATTTTTTTTAAACTACTTTAAAAAAGTTACATAAGAGATTATATGGTTCCTTTAAAGTTTGGAATAGTTATCCTAAAGCTTTTAGTAACTTTGATACAGATAATTTTATCGTGTGAATCAATGGATCCCCGTGCAGATTTTAAGGAAGGGTTTAAATTCAGTTTACTTAATCATTCTGTTAATAAATTTATTACCCATATGGTTAGGCGTTAAGCCTGAGATTAGATGTCTCAATTAAATTCGTTTCGTTAAACCCCTTTCAATCTAAGACTCCTTTTGAAACCAGCAATAGAAATCAAAGACCACTTTAAAATATGAAATTTCTATTCCATTTATAAATTTTTCAATAACCGTAACTGAATGAACGTTGTAATTGATTTCCAGGTGACAGCCATAATCCTAATAGCAGCTAGTGGGATCCTCTTGTACAAAACGAATCAAACGCTTGTGAAATGGCTCACCGCCGCCCCCACCACCATGAACTTACTAGGTCAAGTGAACTCCCTGCTGGGGGGAACGACAGGAATTGTGGAGGAGGTTCAGTCCCAAGAACGCTACTTGAAGATCCTCATAACCTGCAGCGCCGTCCTCGTCATCACAGGCTTGGTCCAGCTACTCTGTAACATTTGGTTCTTCTGCAGGATGAACGCTCCGTGTATTCGACGCTGCGCTTCGAAGTCAGAGCAGTTTTTCTTTGGAATGTGAACATCTAGGCAAATTCCAAAGCAAATTTTTGAGAAAAATAATTTTAAACCCTATGCAACTCTTTTTAAAGAAATATGGTTTCTTTTCAGTAGTTTATAGTATGAATTATGATAGTCGAATACTGAATACTGATAGCAGTTGTAATGGCTGGAATATTTTCATGGAAAATATTCCAAGTACCAATATATTATGAGATTACTTGAAACAATATTATGCAAAAAAACAACATAATGATAGAGTTGAGATTTGTATTCGAAATGACTGAAAAAGATTGTTCACATACTCCATTTTGTACAATGAACTATATCGTTAGTATTAACTACTTGTGTAGTGTCGTAATATATAGTGGGATGATATGTGTACATATAAATATGCATACATCTTGTATTTTTTTAATAACACCCTGTATTACCTATGGTGAAAAATAATGCACTAGCTCTGTCAAACGTGGCGTAAAAACAAGGGCTAGTAGTATCCATCCTTTCAATTCAAGGTTAAGGTTAAGCGTGTCGATTTCGAGGTAACTCAGCCAAAGCTGACGAAATTAAAATCATAGTAGAAAAGGTTTCTGTTTCAAGCCGAATTGACAGTTTTATAAATTGACTGGCATTGTAATCTTAATTTTATGTTAAGTATTAAAATTTTCAATAACAATCAGACAGTTTAAGTATTTTAAATTTTAAACTATCTGTATCGATTTGAGTTGAATACTGATGAGATTAGATGTGAATGTAAGGACGAGTGTATTTAAGTATGTACTTAAAAAATATTTACCTAGTTGATAAAGGTACTTAAAAAAATATATAGCAGAGTTGGAGTTACATACATGAGATTACATTCTTTTTTAAGTTGTGTGTTGTCTTCCTGAATATTTTCTAGTAAGACAAATATGGCCAAGTACAGACAATCCAATTTAGTACCCTTTGCAAAAATGCTCTTGACAATTGAAGACGGTAAATAAATAACTGATCTCACGTTTTAATTATATACCATTGATTTTCATTGATGGAAATGGGTTCATTTTATAAGTGTGATTTAATGCCATGGACTTAAAGAATATTGTCTAATATTGTTGGGATCAAATAAGTGGGTTTAGTTGTGAGTACTTAATTGTTCAATTATAATTATAATAGTTATAACTTATAAGGATTAATTTTGTGGTACTAAACACCGAGTTTGTATACGAGTTAAAGCCACAAGTTGTAACTTGAATTGTGTTGAGAGTTTATAAACATTGTCTATCAAAAGTTGGCTGTCCGTTATGATTAGAAAAAAATAAAAGATCGTCGGTATACTCAGCAATAAGCCATAAATAAGGAATGTACTCTTTCTTCTGTATCGTGTCATTTTGAATAAAATATGTAATTCACATTTCACACCAACAGTTTGAAACATGATTTATTTAATGAACAAACGAAATTTTAACGAGTCTATATCTGGCCGTGCTAAGCTGTAATAAACCTTGATGCATTTTTCTGTAACATACAGTAAGGTATGCAATTGTGTCGTCGAAGGCAACTATTTAACAGTCGTTTGAAGAATGTAATAGTGTAGATAAATTGGGCTTGATTTTTTACATGGATGCAAATAACTTGGACTTGGAAAAAGAGCCATATAAGATGCTTATTTTTATTTTATTTCAAAGTATTGGAAAATGTAAATCTAAGAAAACCCCAAAAAAATCTATTGAATTGATCCACCAAATCTAATTCTCCTTGATTTAAACTCCTTGGGCTGACAGCTTTAAAAAAAAGTTTCCAGTCTCAAATAGATTTCGTCGGATGGGTTTACAATAATTATACAAGGGCAGTGTTTTATATTATATAAATTTTATAAAAGGAGGTTGTACTTGGGAGATAAGCTGAGTTGAGAATAGTTATTTCATTTTAAATTGCCATTTATTTCAAGTTGTAGCAAATGATTTGTAATGAAGCTTAGGGCAACGTTTGGTCAGGTCCCGAACCGCTACATGGCCTCTACATAATTTACAGCCATTCAAAGTCATCGATGTTAATAATGACAACTCGATTTTATTTTTAGTGGTCGGTTCTTGATACATTGATGCATTCCCCACCTAAAAGAATTTGCAAATTAATTCATAAATAAATAATTAATGAAGATTTATTATTGAAG
Source organism: Agrenia bidenticulata (assembly GCA_034694785.1). Classification (NCBI taxonomy): domain Eukaryota; kingdom Metazoa; phylum Arthropoda; class Collembola; order Entomobryomorpha; family Isotomidae; genus Agrenia; species Agrenia bidenticulata. The sequence goes on along the minus strand of JAQFYM010003045.1, from coordinate 14,629 downwards.
ATTTATTACCTTGTTGATATTTGAAGTTGAGAATCACCTTTACCATATCCACCGAGTCGTCCCAAACATTTTGAGCGAGTGTAATATTAGAAGCAATCCAATGGTATTTGGGATCCACCCGGGGATCGGGGATACGTAAACGTGTTTCAACTGGTTTGAAGTCAAAGTTTACCTTTCCCTTAAGCAGTTCTCCATGAAATGCTTGGAGTTCACACGTTTGGACAGTAATACCAAAATTCAAATCAGATTTATGGACGAAAAAGCTCATGTTAATTTGCTGGTTGGATTTGTTCAAATCAAAATTCCTAAATTTAGAAACAAGGAATTTCAGTTTTGGATGAATTACAGGGTATGTAACTGATTGTCCTACAGTCCTACCGGCCAGCCTGCCAGGCTTTTTTAGGCCCTACCGAGATCTAAGTAGATAGTATTTTAATTTCAACAATTGATTACCAATGATGCCCGATTTGGCTCAGAAATCCGTGTGTGAACTTGAGTTCTTCAAATTTGTAAAAGCCCATGTTTGGAGCGATGGAGTCCCTGATCATGCTTCTAGGTGGGACTTGGACTCTCCACTCATATCCCTTCGTTTCAATGCTCCCCACCTATGATGTAAGGGCATAAAAAATATTTGGATTATAAACTAATTAATATAAAATGGGGCTAGGAGTAATAAGCGTCTTAACAACAATACACACAAGAATGAATTTAGAATCGAGAGGCGGATCTCTCTCTGCCCCAAATTTATCGATGAAGATATCGTTAAGCTATTTAGTCTAACTACACGTGCAAGATTATAAATCAATATTAATAGAAATTTACTCTGATTATCGACATTCCTGGTTCAATTTGGTTCCAGGACATTTTGAAAGGCTCAGGTAGTCTGTTTAGAATATAAATTTTAAAAATATAGATTTACTAAACCTCCTCCTCAAAGCTTAACCGCACAAAAACAAATAAAACTACAGGCTTTTCCAGTATAAATTTGTTTTTAACTGTTCACTCTAATTGGGAATAGAATTGTATTCTTTTGTAAACCTCCATGCGTTCAGAAAAAGGAAATGTACTGACTGAATGAAGGAGACTGACTTTAGATTTAATCTGTGATTGAACTTTACATCTACTAGCAGTTGAATGATATGCAAAGTTAGTATTGGAGGCTCCTACAAACTGCCGGGGATCTGGAGATGGGATAGCATTTCAATCTCTCCACTGACAAACACTCATTTCAATTGTAGAATTTGACTCTCTAAGAATTTTGAGATTAGAAAATAGGACCATATAAGGTTATCAGTGGCGTAGAAAGGGTAGTCTAAATGTGTCCCTATACACGGATTCGGATTTCATTAGATGTTTATTAAATCCCAAGATGAATTAACGATTGGTCCTATGCCATATAAAATCATGATATGCTGACAGGATGTAATTCTATCCAGAGGTTAAAAACAATATTTAATATGAGCGATAAAAATGTGTACATAATTTGTATAACTTGTTCAGAATTTGATCTCTGAATTTTAATCGTAGTTCGCAGCAGTTAGAAGCTCAATCACAAGATTAGGACAGCGATTGGTTAGCCCCTTAAGCTTTATAGGGTCTCTCAAAGCTTTCCACTTATCCCTGTCAACAGAATTCAAAATTATCTCAGTCCTATGGTCACGTGTTCAATTACATTTGAAATGGTTAAATTAGAACTCAAAGTGTAACGTACTGTTTGAATAACTTGACAGCTCTCCGTGTGAACCGGGGCTCATTGTACATGTCCCCTAGGATGTACATCTCAAGGGCATTTTCTAAGTCAATCGTCTGGACTATCGAGTTTGCACATTTCATCTTCAATCCTTTGATTTCATACTTTTCTGCCGTTTTGAATAGGCCAATGCAGAGGTTGCCATCCTCCAAAGTGGAGCTTTTGACACCCCCCGTGTAGATAAAATAAAGCATCTCCTTGAGTACTTCCGGTTCTATGTCTTCAATCGAAACGATACCCTCCAAAGTTTCCTTCATTTTGTGCTGGAACATGCACTCGAAGACGGGACTGGAGCCTAATTGTAATCAGGGTAAATTAGGCCCGTTCATTAATAATTCTATGAGTAACTGTAGAGCATTTGGGAACTTGGGGTTTTTTTGGGAAAGGTAATGTAGGAATTTTGTGGCCTAAGACTAAACCAGAATATTGGCTTTTCAAAAGAATTCACATTCCACGAATTGTCGGTTCTCATGTAAGTAAAGTTAAGACGGGTTTTACAGTACATGAAAGGATGATTTGATGTGCAGGAAACTTCTCCCCTTGTGACACCAACGTCACATCAGAAAGAGCCTTTGAGAGGAAATAATTCTCCTTGGTCACATCAGTTTCGCTGCTCCCTTCTAATTCCAACGTTTCCAAGTCTTCGTCCAACAAGGACAAGTTAACGCACTTTCCAACTGAAATAAATGTAAACATGTTGAGGGTCTAATTCAATTTATTTTTAAAATACCTTGATCCCTACCTGATTCACACTGAATGTCAAAAATGACCTTCAAAGTATCCCCCGAGTTGTCCCAAAAGTCAGGGTAGAATGTGTTATTTGGCCTGGCTTGTTCGTCATCCCAGTCATCCCAACAGAATTCGTCGCTTGACCATTTGATGACTTGACATTGAGCTGTGCTCTCACATTTGTTGAGGCATAGCTTCGTAGTTTTCTTGTGCTCACCTTGAGAAAATACCTGGAGTTTACAAGATGAGTCAAGGAGAAAGAATCCGAAATCCGGATGCTTTTCAATGTTTAAATTAATTGTGAGCATGTTTTCGGCATAAATTATTAAATCCCTGTTTCAAAACAAAAAGTCCATCATTAATTATGTGTTCTTGGCAGAATAGGGAGGTTGATATAAAGTGATTTTTGGCTACTGGTTACGACTGACAGTGCTCTTAGCTTGCCAAAAATCACTGTATCGTAACCTCCCTAATATCAATTGAAGAGAATTGATTAGTAAATAATTGAAGCTAGTACCAGTCGTGTTTGAATTTCTTGAGAAATCCCGACGTAAACTTGAGCCCCGTGAAGTCATACTGGGAAACAGGGGCTATGGCCAAGTTTTCGATTAGCTTCTTCCCTCGAGGGATTTTAAAGGTCCATTCAAACGAATGCCTCTTACTAATATCAAACTAAATTAATTGCATTTGATTAGAATGATGAGATTATCATTCATTATGTAGTTTGAAGTCTATTAGTTCATCAGATTTTTACCTCGAGAGCAGAGCCTTCTGGCCTTCTTTGGGCCATGGACATTTTGAATTGGTAAAAACACTCCAATTTATTTAACGGACAGAATTATTAAAGTCCAATCTTATGTCCCCTTAATTGGAGTTAGACGGCTAACTTGTTCAAACAATATTTAAACTTTTACAACTTAATTGTTTGGAATTGAGGAAAGTGGAAACTCGTAAATATTTTCGAGTAATTTCTAAACCCTTGTATCACTGTTCTTAACTAGCTTAGAATTAAATCTCCCTGGAGAATTGTAAGAATGATTTCTTTGTCTATGTTTTGAGAAAAAAAAATTGGTTTAGAACAAATTGATGCATGTAAAAAAAACTTGTAAACAAAGATTAAAAGAAGTGATGGACAGTCGTCGGATATTGTTACTGGAGTTTTTAGATGGATTTTTAGTTCAATTGAGAAACGGAATCTTTCTTCTGTGGTTTTCGAAAGGATCTTCTACACTTACAAAAATAACGAAAGACGACGTGAACAAGTTTAGAAACGATTCAACTAATTTCCAAAGTGACAATATTGACTCTTTTCTTGCTCTGAACTCCTCATTCATTCCTCGTCTGACTTTGTTAAGAGCTTATGAAATTTAAGAACGAGTTTCTTTAAATAACCCGAGTCGATAGAGATTAGTCGGGACTAGCCAGTCCATTTTAACCCTTTTTTTATAGTGGTTTCATATTTGGACAAGGATTTTTAAAGGATTACGAGTTGCTTTTAAAGCATGTTGATAAAGAAGAGGTACGTATATCGTCCTTGCTGTTGGTTGAAGTATTTTTATTATTAGTTTTCCTTTTTTCGAAAACATGGGCTAAATTTTGACATTTAGGACTTGATCAATGAAGGATAGTTTGGTGTATCCTACCGATTCACTATTTATTGAGTTTAAAAGTTAAACCATAAAAATAAACAAACAAATACATGCTAAAGTTTGGGAAGAATATCAAAAGTTAATAAAAATCCTTTGATTGCTGAATTTCTGTATCTCAAAATACCCTGTGCAAATTTATTGAGCCCGAGCCCTTCAAATTTTCATATTTACACAAATATTCACCCCTTATGCATTTCGAACTTATATCGACTAATTTGATGCTATAAAAAAAGATGTTATCATTGTTAGATAATCTGAGCAGAGCTAGAGTACTTTGAATTTGAATTTATTTCAGAAGTTGTAGCAATTGTAATGTTGGACGAAGACAACTCGCATTATTAAGATTTAAGAATCACACTAACCATCCGGTTAAAATTTTTCCAACTCGGATTTCCAAATTTTCCACATTCTTTCATAGTGTCATAAGCTCATACGCAAGTTTAGGGCACCATTTGGTCAGGTCCTGAACCTTGATAGGGTCCCTTAAAGCTTTCAACCTATCCCTATTAAAATAGTTAAGAACGAGATTAACCTTTAATTAAAAATGCTGTCAATAGGGAGGTTGTGCTACAGAGATTTGTTGCTTCTGAATGTGACTGTAACAATGTTAAGAGTATATAGTCCTGCAGTCACAATCAGAAGACAAAAATCAGTGTATACTACTAGTCATGCTCAACCCCTACTTTTTGATGATTTCCAAGCCTCTGCGGGTGAGTTGTGGTTCATTGTGAATGTCCCCTAAGATGGACATCTCCAACGCGTTCTCACAAGTAATCACCCGCAATATCCGGTTTGATAATTTCTCTTTAAAATCCTTGATTCCGTATTTGTCGGCGGATTTTAAGAGCTCCACGCAGAAGTTATCATCTTCCCAAGTGGAGCTACTCACTCTCCCAGTGTAGATAAAGTTGAGCAACTCCTTGAGCACTACCGGTTCAACATCTTCAATTACAACGCGACCCTCGGTACTCTCTTTCATTTTGTGCTGGAACATGACCTGGAAAACTGGACTGCAACCTAATTCAAAACAAAAGGTTTAAATCGGACTTTGACTATTAAAAAGATCAAATTGACATTACGATTGAAAGATAATACTTGAGAGGATGACCCGATGTGCAGGGAACTCGACCTCTCCAGAGACCAAGGTCACATCTGAGAGAGACTCTGAGAGGAAATATTTCCCCATCTTCATTTCATTGCCATCAGGTGGTCCATCAACCGATGGGAACGTAACACACTGTACTGAAAGTTCATTCCATATTGTAAATGTATAGTTTGTATATATAGTTGATAGTGGAATTAATTTGCAGGTCAGCATTTAATTCATCGAGCTTTACCTTTTTGAAATTTGAAGTTCAGAGTCACCTTTATCATATCCACGGAATTATCCCATTCTGAAGCTTGAACACATAGTGAATCCCACATGAACTTATACTTAGGATCTGGTACACCTCCTGGTTTGAGATCTAAGTTGACCTTCCCCTTAAGCAGTTCCCCATTAAACATGTGGAGGTTAGACTGGCAGACGGCAATACCGAAATCAAAGTCAGATTTATTGATGAAAACCGAGACCCTGAAGTGCTGAGTGGATTTATAAATCTGAAAATCCCTGTAGTTGTAAATTGAGGGGTCACTGATTAATAATAATAGTTCGAAAATAGACTGTGGAGACAGAAGGAGAGTCCCTGAATGGTTTATTAACCTATCAAGCTATGATTACCACTTACCAGTGATGCTCTATTTTACTGAGAAATCCGGATGTGAACTTGAGCCCTTTGAATTCGTATACCCCAGCATTTAAGAGGGAGGTGGTCAGCACACTTCGAGGTGGAACTTGAAACCTCCATTCATAGCTTTGCGCTTCAACGTCCTCCACCTAAAATATAAATGTATAAATTTACGGTAATTTGTAACTCGTGTACATTGTCAGTTAAAAACATTAGCAACAATCTACTTTGATTATCGACAATCCTTGTTCAACTTGGGTCGTTGACATTTTTAAAGGCTCGGGTATGAAAGCTCAACAACACCTAAACCAATAAATATTATTACAGGCTTTTCCAAAATAAATATATTTATAACTTAGCTGGGATTAGAAGAAGACTGGCTTTATATTTGATAGGATTGAACCATGATTCCTTGACAACGTGCGCCCTATTTGCGTAAAAGCTTAGACACTTCATTCCGGCACTTTGGATTCGGATTTCATTAGAAATTGATTACACACTTACTATTTTTCCACTTAAATGCTCAAAACTGATGTAGCAAAATGAACCATCAAATTTTACAAGCAATTTTAAGGGGTTTTGCCAATGACTGATGAAATATTTTCAATGGAGCCAAAGAGAAATTTACGATTAGTCCTATGGAATACTCGTTGATATACTGAACAACCATCAGAGGTCGAAAACATAATTTAATATGAGTGATAATATTTGATACACCATTTGCATAACTTTTTAAGAATTGTATGTATTAATTTAAATTGTCATCGGCCGCAGTCAAGAGCTCATATGCAAGATTAGGACACCGGTTGGTCAGGTCCTTTAGCTTCAAATGGTCCTTCGTAATGCCCTTATCCCTGTCAATAGATTTCAAAATGGTCTTAGTCCTTTTGGTGGCGAGTTTAATGGCTATGCCTTGTTATACTTTACGTTTACGGTTCATTACAGACATCTAACTCGGATTATTAATTATGTTTTCTAACACGAGTAAGATAGCTGCAATGAACAGTGAACATGAATTATTATAATAGAGGCTTTAGATTGGAACTTGGAACGTACAGTTCAAATAACTTAACAGCTCTCTGTGTGAACCGGGGCTCATTGTGCATGTCCCCTAAAATGTACATCTCCAAGGCATTTACAAAGTTAATCGTTTGAACTATTGAGTTGGCACATTTCATCTTCAATCCTTTGATTTCGTACTTGTCTGCGGTTTTGAAGAGGTCGATGCAGAGGTTAGTATCTTTCAAAGTGGAGCTACTGACTCCACCCTTGTAGATAAAGTAAAGCATCTCCTTGAGCACTTGTGGTTCTATGTCTTCAATCGAAACGATACCCTCCAAAGTTTCCTTCATTTTGTGCTGGAACATGCACTGGAAGACGGGACTGGAGCCTAATTTGGATCAGGATAAATTATGCACATTCATTAATAATTCCATAAGAAAATGTAATGCATTTTGGAACTTCGAAATTTTTTTTTTCAGCAAGGTAATATGGGAATTTTGGTGCTAAGTCTAAACCAGAATATTGGTTTTTCAAAAGAATTCACATTCCCCGAATTATCGGTTCTCATATAAGTAAAGTTAAAACGGGTTCTACAGTACAAGAAAGGATGATTTGATGTGCAGGAAACTCCTCCCCTTGTGACACCAACGTCACATCAGAAAGAGCCTTTGATAAGAAATAACCCCCCTTGGTCATATCAGTGTCACTGGTTGGTTCTAATTCCAAAGGTTCCAAGCCCTCTTTCAAAGATGACAAGTTGATGCACTTTCCAACTAAATTCAGATTAAATATACTGATAATTATATCATCATGACATAACATATTCATTTTAAATTCCCTTGAACTCTACCTGATTCACACTGGATTTCAAAAAGAACCTTCAAAGTATCCCCCGAGTTGTCCCAAAACTTTGGGTAGAACTTTGGACGGATTTTTCCTGACCCGTCCGGATATTTGTCAGCTTCGCATGTCCATTGTACCACTTTATCGAACTCTTTTTTGACGAGTTTGAGCTTTGTAGTTTTCTTAAGTTGACCTTGAGAAAATACCTGGAGTTTACATGACTTGTCACAGAGAGCGAATCCGAAGTCGGGGTTCTTGTAAATATTCAATATAATTGTGAACTTGTTGCGGGCATAAATGTTGAACTGCCTGTTGAAAGAGAAAGTGGTAAATTATTATGCTATGTCGGCAGAATCCCATAATATCCAGGATTAAGAGAATCATTTAAACTCTTTGTTATTAAAATTAATTAAAGCTACCATTCGTGTTTGAAGTTCTTGAGAAATCCAGATGTAAACTGAAGGTTTGTGAAATTATATTCGGAAGCGGGGGATATTTTTAAGTGCTGGATGAGTTTCTTTCCTGGAGGGATGTCAAAGCTCCATTCGTACGTCTGTTTCTCACTCGCATCCAACTATCAAATCAGCCCATTCAAAATCAATGAATTCTAATAGATTTCTCGTTTCATCTGTTCAGCTTGACGCTTATTGGAGGTTTTAATAAGGGAGTTTACCTTAAGTGCAGACATATCTGGTTTTCTTTGGGTATTGGAGATTTTCAAAGGGCCTTTCGGTTTTACTGGACTTTTAAATTCGGGAATTTCTTGCAGGGAAAACATTTTGGTTTAAAGTAGCAAGAAGAGTCACTGTCCACGATATCCTGTCTGACCTCTTGATATCAATAAGCCAAGGTTTTACAAAATCTTCTGAACTTCTGGTAAATTCTTCCAAGAAGACATTCGAGTAATCAGGGTCAAAGAGCTTTCGTTGATCCCTCCGAATGCCCTGAATTTAACGCATATTAATTTTCATCCCCCTAGAAACGATGTGGGGAACATTTGTTCAGCCGGCAGTGGGGGTCTTAAGGCCTTTTCACTCTTGTTTTAAATCATATTAGTAGACACTTTTATTCCTGTTCAAAGGGCTGACACATATTAGATCATTTATTTTCTGATAAACGTTATTTATTGAACTAAACAGAACATTTCTCTGACAATTATGACTTAACTGGGATTAGAAGAAGACTGACTTTATATTTGATAGGATTGAACCATGATTCCTTGACAACGTGCGTCCTATTTCCGTAAAAGCTTAGACACTTCATTGCGGCGCTTTGGATTCGGATTTCATTAGAAATTTATTACACACTTACTATTTTTCCACTTAAATGCTCAAAACTGATGTAGCAAAATGAACCATCAATTTTTACAAGCAATTTTAGGGAATCTTGCCAATGGCTGATGACTCGTTGATATGCTGAACAAACACATCAGAGGTCGAAAACATAAGTTAATATGAGCGATAATATTCAGACACCATTTGTATAACTTTTAAAGAATTGTATGTGTTAATTTTAATTGTTATCGGCCGCAGTCAAGAGCTCATATGGAAGATTAGGACACCGGTTGGTCAGGTCAAAACTTCGAAACCTACTTTTTGATGATATCCAAGCCTCTGTAGAAAAGTTGTGGTTCATTGTGCATGTCCCCTAAGATGGACATCTCCACCACGTTCTCAAAAGTAATCATCCGCAATATCCGGTTTGATAATTTCCCTTTATCTTTACAGTGGATCCAGACCCTCCAAACTTTATTTGAAATGCCAAAAACTGTATATTCACAAACCAGTGTTGACTTTACTACAGAGCATATGCTAATTTTAATTGTAATTGGCCGCAGCCATGAGCTCATATGCAAGATTAGGACACCGGTGGGTCAGGTCCTTAAGCTTCAGCAGGTCTTTCAAGGCTTCCTTATCCCTGTCAATAGATTTCAAAATGGTCTTAGTCATTTTGTCGACGAGTGTAATGGTTATGGCTCGATTATACCTAACATGAACGGTTCGTTATACATATATTACTCGAGTTATTGACTTTTTTTTCTAACACGAGTAAGATACCTGTAACGAACGGTGAGCAAAAAATATAATGGAGGTTGAGGGACGTACTGTTGAAATATTTTAACAGCTCTCTGTGTAAAACGAGGCTCATTGTGCATTTCCCCTAAAATGTACATCTCAAGGGCATTTTCTAAGTCAATCGTCTGGACTATCGAGTTTGCACATTTCATCTTCAATCCTTTGATTTCATACTTTTCTGCCGTTTTGAATAGGCCAATGCAGAGGTTGCCATCCTCCAAAGTGGAGCTTTTGACACCCCCCGTGTAGATAAAATAAAGCATCTCCTTGAGTACTTCCGGTTCTATGTCTTCAATCGAAACGATACCCTCCAAAGTTTCCTTCATTTTGTGCTGGAACATGCACTCGAAGACGGGACTGGAGCCTAATAATTTTTTGTAGTGAATGGAATTATGTTCGGAGTGATGTAAAGCCAGAATGCTTTTCAAAAATTTTCATTCCCCGAATTTCTGGTTTACAGATTAGGATAGTTTAGACGGGTTATATAGTACCTGAAAGGATAAGCCGATGTGCCGGAAACTCCTCCCCTTGTGACACCAACGTCACGTCAGAAAGAGCCTTTGATAGGAAATATTTTTCATTTGTCACTTCTAATTCCAAGGGTTCCAAGACATCGTCCCCAGAGCACAATTTAATGCACTTTCCAACTAAAATCAGTTTAAAAATATTTATGATATAACTTATTTCATTTCAAATTACCTCTACCTGATTCACACTCGACTTCAAAAAGGATCTTTAAAGTATCCCCCGAGTTGTCCCAAAACTTTGGGTAGAACTTTGGACGGATTGTTCCTGACCCGTCCTTAAATTTGGGAGCTTGGCATGACCATTCCTTGGCATCGGAGTAGTCCTTTTTGATGAGTTTGAGCTTTGTAGTTTTCTTGAGTTGGCCTTGAGAAAGTATCTGGAGTTTACATGACGAGTCACAAAGAACTATTCCGAAGTCGGGGTTATTGAAAAGGGTGATTGTAATTGTGAACTTGTTGTCGGCATAAATGTTGAACTCCCTGTTTCAAAGAGAAACTGAGTGATCAATTATTATACTTTGTCGGCAGAATCCCAGAATATCCAGGATTAAGATAATCTATGAAACATTAAAGTCTGTCATTTAAATGTGTTAAAGCTACCATGTGTGTTCGAAGTTCTTGAGAAAGCCGGATGTAAACTGGAGGTTTTTGAAATTGTATTCGGTTGCGGGGGAGTTTTTTAAGTTGTTGATGAGTTTCTTTCCTCGAGGGATTTTAAAGCTCCATTCGTGCGTCTGTTTTTCACTGATATCGAACTACCAAATCAGCACAATCAAAATCAATCAATTCTAATAGATTTGTCGTTTCATCTGTTATCACTTATCAGTATTGACATTGGTGATCATATAAGCCATAACGAACGGGCTAAAAAGGGGGTTTACCTTCAGAGCAGACACATCTTGTTTTGTTTTGGCATTGGAGATTTTCAAAGGGCCTTTCGGTTTTACTGGACTTAGAAAGTCGGAAATTTTTTGCAGGCAAAACATTTTGGTTTTAAGTACCAAGAAGAGTCCCTGTCCACGATATCCTTTCTGTCTTCTGATATCAATAAGCCAAGATTTTACAAAAAACTTCTGAACTTCTGGTAAATTCTCCGAAGACATTCGAGTAATCAGGGTCAAAAAGTTTTCATTGGTCCTTCCGAGGGTCCTAAATTTAACTCATATTAATTTTCATCCCCCTGGAAACGATGTGGGGAACATTTGTTCATCCGGCAGTGGGGGTCTTAAGGCCTTTTCACTCTTGTTTTTAATTCTGTATTTTTCTGTTTTAGACACTTTTATTTCTGTTCAAAGGGCTGACACAAATTATATCATTTATTTTCTGATAAACGTTATTTGTTGAACTAAACAGAACATTTCTCCCGAAGGTTCATCGGAGCTCCAATAGGGCAATTGAAATCCTTTGAAACGTAATCGATATTGGCAAAGTTGCACAGTACCCTGAACTTCCCTGCAGGGTGAACGCCACTTAAATGCTTTGGAGGATGGACTTATCATTTCACTATTTTATTAATATTGTATTGTTTCGGAATCATACCATAAAAATAAACAAACGTATGCTGGTTAATTTACGGAAACTTATGAAAAATTATTAAATATCATTGGATTTCTTTGATTACTTCATTTTATCTCTAAAACGAACGGGTTCAAAATAGCTAGATGTCCTTTTGTAAATAAATATGAGGAAAAAAAATCCACCTTACCAAAAACTTTTTGTTCTGACTACTGAAATTTTTTTCCAAACTCAAACGCATTTCGTCGGATGGGTTAAGAAAAATTGACCATTCTAAGATAATCTGAGCAGAGAGTACTTTTTATTGTAGTTTATTTCAAATTGTAGCAAATCATTTGTAATGTTGAACAAAAAAACCTTGCATAAACAAGAATCACACTAACCTTCCGGTAACAATTTTTCCGAAATCCGATTTCCAAAGTTTCCACATGCTTTCATAGTGTCATAAGCTCAAAGGCAAGCTTAGGGCACCGTTTGGTCAGGTCCTGAACCGTAATATGGTTTCTTAAAGCTTTCGACCTATCCCTATTAAAATAGTGAAAAACGAGATTAAAATTCAATTCAAAATCCTGTTCACGTTGTGCTACATTGAGTTTTGTCTTCTGATTGTGACTGCATTATCAATGCTACAGTCACAATCAGAAGCCAAAAATCAACGTAGCACATTGCTTGACATTACTCCCTATGATAACCATGTTGCTACTATTCATGCTCAAAACTTCAAAACCTACTTTTTGATGATATCCAAGCCTCTGTAGAAAAGTTGTGGTTCATTGTGCATGTCCCCAAAGATGGACATCTCCACCGCGTTCTCACAAGTAATCATCCGCAATATCCGGTTTGATAATTTCTCTTTAAAATCCTTGATCCCATATTTGTCGGCTGATTTGAAGAGCTCGACGCAGAAATTGTTATCTTCCCAAATGGAGCTACTCACTCCCCCCGTGTAGATAAAGTTGAGCATCTCCTTGAGAACTTCCGGTTCAACATCTTCAATTACAACGCGACCCTCGGTACTCTCTTTCATTTCGTGCTGGAACATGCACTGGAAAACTGGACTGCAACCTAATTCAAAACAAAAGGTTTCAATCGGACTTTGAATATCAAAAAGATCTAGTTGACATTATGATTGAAATACAATACTTGATAGGATGACCCGATGTGCAGGGAACTCGACCTCTCCAGAGACCAAGGTCACATCTGAGAGCGACTCTGAGAGGAAATATTTCCCCATCTTCAGTTCACTGTCATCGGCTGGTAATCCCAAGTCTTCACCAAGCGATGGGAACGTAACGCACTCTACAGCTGAAAGTTTATTCCATTTTGTAAATACACATATGGTGTATTGGTGTGTAGTCGATAGTTAAATTAATTTGCAGGCAAGTGTTTAATTATTTGACCTCTCTACCTTTTTGATATTGTAAGTTCAGGATGACTTTTAACATATCAACCGAGTCGTCCCAACCTGGAGTTGGAATAGCATTCGCTTCCCACTTGATCTTATACTCAGTACCTGCGGTGGCAACTTCGCAGAGGTCGAAGCTTTTTTTCCCCTTTAGCTGTCCTCCATTGAGCAACTGCAATTCAGACTTGGCGACGGTAATACCGAAATTCAAATCGGATTTATGGATGAAAAACTGGAGGTTGACGTGCCGAGTATTCTTATAAATCAGAAAATCCCTGTAGTTAAAAATGTAGAGTTCACGGACTAATGATCATCGTTCGAAAATAGATTGTGGAAATGGAAGGAGAGCCACTAAATGGTTTATTAACGTATTAAGTTATGATTACCACTTACCAGTGATGCTCTATTTTATTGAGAAATCCGGATGTGAACTTGAGCCCTTTGAATTCGTATGTCTGAGGATATATGATGCAGGAGGTTAGCAAGCTTTGAGGTGGGACTTGAAAGTTCCATTCATAACTCTTCGCTTCGATTTTCTCCAGCTAAAATATAATATAAAATATAAGTTAATTATGAATTAGAAAATTAATGCACAAGATGAAATAAAAATATTAACAACAGCTTACCCTGATTATCGACATTGCTTGATCAACTTGGGTCGTGGACATTTTGAAAGACTCTCTCGGGTATTTAGTAATCGATTGCCTCGGACTCCAAGTAGGATTTCGATCTGTCTCTAGAAGTAAGACTGCCAGAAACGATAGCAGTCGAATTGGACCAAGAAGATGAGACAAAAGAATAAATGCCCGCTCTTATCAGTTGATGAGTGGCGTATGTTGTTCAGCTCTATTGCCGCCAATTTCCCATATTCACAATTTGCAACCGACCGAGTCCATAAACCATCAACAATTATTCCGACGCCACTGCTACAGTTGATGATATCCTGACCGTCCGTATATTATTTCGAATGCCAATAAACCCGAAACAAGGTATATAAAAGATAATACACTGTACAATAACTGTGTTTACTCATTCAGAATTATTTATACTAATTTTAATTGTAATTGGCCGAAGTCATGAGCTCATATGCAAGATTAGGACAACGGTGGGTTAGGTCCTTAAGCTTCAGTGGGTCTCTCAAGGCTTCCTTATCCCTGTAAATGGATTTATAAATGGGCTTTAGTGGTTATGCCTCGATTATACCTCTAACGTTAACGGTTTGTTATAGATATATTACTCGGGTTACTGACAGTTTTTCTAACACGAGTAAGATACCTGTAACAAACTGAACATGAACTATGATGGCGGCTTTAGATTGGAATTTGGAACGTACAGTTCAAATAACTTTACAGCTCTCTGTGTGAACCGGGGCTCACTGTGCATGTCCCCTAGGATGTACATCTCCAA
>JAQFYM010003044.1:0-20313 GCA_034694785.1 Agrenia bidenticulata | reverse complement strand
AATTTAATAGGGCATAGTCTTTTTGATTGTAGTGATTTTTTTGACAACATAAAAACAGAAATTAAAAAATTAAAGATTAAAAAATATCTAAAACATAAATAATGTATGTTTCACATGAAATTACAAGTTTCAAGTAATTTTTATAGTAAAAAACAGATTACCCACTGTAAAATTTTTAATCTGTGCATCTAATTGAACCATGTAAAATTTTTTAAAATTTCCAGACGAAAAACTTTAAAATTTAATACGATGCAAAACTGGCATATACATAAACCAACCCTAACATCCACATATTTTTTAGATTCTTTGACGTTGGTGTTTTATTTGTTTTTAGATATCGCAATGTATGTAAAAGTGGTGTAATATAATACTTGTATATAGTATAATAAAACAAAATACAATTTTTATAGCGAACGGGTTTCGATTTATTTGTTGTTTTTATTTTACATACATTTAATTATTTTTGATTTTTTTTAATACTTTAAGACCTTTTATAATTTGTTTTATAGTACAAAAGCAATACCGAATTTCTCGCTTCCGATTACAATTTTTCGTTTGTTTTTCTTAAAGCATATAAAAATCATCGCACAAACTAGATCTATAACATCTTACTAGTATTATAAAAGATTTTTTAGAAATTCCAGTAAAATTGTTTTAAAACGTAAAAGAGACTTTTGATTGTATTTTATTATATTTAAAGTAATCCACATTAAAAAAATATAAAAAATTTATAGTTTTAGATTGTAGTTTGTCATTAAAGGATTACAATAAAAGAAGTTTTTTTTTGTACAAACGCAACCATAATAATATAATTGCTCTAACAGAGGCGGATTTACATTAAAGGGGCCCGGTACACCTTTTTGTAAATCCCTGTTATAATTTACCAAATTTTTGTTAGTGGTAGGCAGTAATAAAATCTAGTTGTGATTTTTATTTTAAGCTGTAGACTAAATTTGCTGTTGGAGCAAGTAAATCATCAGATCAAATTTTATATTTTGTGCGTGTATTCATTATATTTTGCAAATGTAAAACATAAAATTTTTAAAAAGATATACATAAATGCAAACACTCGACATCAGTGCACATTAAAAAAAACTATTGTTGACAAGTTTTGTGTTATTAATTTATTGGTAAATCTATTAAATTACTAAAAAAACATTTAAAAATTTTGTTAAATATTTGTTTACCAAAACATGATTCCAAAACAATTAATTTTATTTTATTATATGTGTCGCCTAAAACAAATTTTGAATGTAACATAATCCTATTTGGGCCTATTTTTTTTGTGAACTTGCAATAAAATTTGAAAAGAACTTTAAAACAATTCCTAATATCAAAAGTATAAATAGAAGACAAATGCTTTAAAATCGCTTTTAAATGATAAAAATAAGAACTGTAAAACATCAAAAAGTAAGCTTAGTTAGACTTGCAATAAATATTTGTGTTATTTATTTTTCTAAGGCATTTAGCAAAAAGGTATAGTTTCCTAAAATAACAAAATCAAAGTAACATAAACAGATATTCCCAATAATTAAAGTGCTTAAAGTCATGATAATAACAACAGAAAAATACCTGATAATATCTGTTATATAGTTTGATAGTTGAAAAGAAGTATACAGTGGATTTAAATGGTAAAAGTGAGCACTGCTTTAACAATAAACTTAGGTTTAGCGCTGCTTAGTATAGATCTAATCTAAAAAACTTGCTTTTTTGTGTGTTATACAACAATTAGAAAACAAACAAAGTTAACCATGCCTTTTTTTATTTTCAGAACAGTGGAAATTTATTTTTTTTATTATTTTTATCGATATAATAGCGGATGAAGTAAGAAAAAATTGTAAAAAGATTAGCTATAAAAATATAATACCGCGAAATATTTTGTCTAATTATATTTTTACTAAGCATTAAAAAAATGTCTTATCCACTTTAAATAAATCGACACATCAAAAAATCTTGCAAATCTGTGTGCAAATATTTCGCGTAATTTGCATATATAAGATTAAAAAAAGATTAAAAATGTTTTTTTGCTTGTTTTTACTGAAAAGTTCTTTTGAAAGCCGCTTAATATGATCTTTTATAAAATAGGTCTTTTTATTCTGTTATTTAACGAAATAAAGTTACACTTGAATATTTTTAGGACCTTCCGTAGCCGAAAACTCCAGTGCATATGCCCTCAGTGCGCCAACGGATTACAGGGGGGCACTGGGGGCATGGGACCTAATGCCTCCGGCTTAGGGGGCCCAAAATGGTTGCAACAAGATAAAAAGTTTTTTTAAAAAACAACTAAAATAGAACCCTTTATTTTTGCAAGTACATGGCAAAAGACACGTTTTTATTAGTTAATTTTAAAAACAATAATATAATTTCTTTTTAAATATTTTTTCCTTTTTTGTACCCAACTCCCGCGAAGCCATATACATTAATTTGCATATTAAAAACCTCGACGATTTTTCATAGTTTGTATAGTAAAAATTTTTTGTATTAAATATAGTGAATATGAAATTGGGCTTTTTTATGACACTTAACGTAATTATTATTTTATAAATAAACTTCATATGTTTTTTTTACACCATCCAAATTTATTTCTAATAAAAATACAACGAAAAATAAATGTTTAATGTTTTTTTTGAAAAAATACAATATAAATAAGCCTTTTTTTTGTTTTTAATTGTTGAAAATATATATATATAACTTTTTAATAATTCGATTATGATTTATCAGATGAAATTATTTTTCTTTGACAGCTTTGCTTACTGAAACAATTATTTCTTTTGGGTACCTCTTTGCAATGCGAAAACTACAAAACAAATAGAAACTGTGTAGTTGTTTGATAATCTATTCATCGTAATAGTAGCACCATGAACAAGCAAATTGTCGTGGAAATTTTTTGAGATTGCATATAAATTTTGCTTTACTTTATTACAGTAAGCCTAAAAAAGAATCACTTGTTTTGTTTTCAAATTTATATAAGCTTGTTTTGCACGTAATTAGGTAGTTTTAGAAAAGAAAACATATATGTTGTGAGCGAAATAAGCGCCCAATATTGATTAAATTCTAATGAATGGCTTAAGAAGCCCATGTATAATCCTATATGTAAATATAGAGCTGCTGTAAGAGATAATGCTGAGATACGCAGTTTGCGGCTGTCAATCTAGATTTAATACTAAAGACCGGGCGCAAAATCTAAAAGCTAGATTTATGGACCATTCCGGGACATAGATTGGTTAGTTTGTTAGTACAAAACTATTGATTTCAGAAAGATATGAAATACATATAAAGTAATTATAAAGTAATTAACATTTTATTTTGTATTTTTATATCGTTTAAATCAGATAGCTGATAAGAAGTCAGGTACATTATTTATGAAATAGTAACCCATGGCACTTGCGGAATTGTTTTATCTTTTTTTACTTACGCATTATCACAAAAATTTTTTTAAATTTGTTTACAATTTTTAAAGGTGTTTTTTCGCTGATTATTAAAAATATGTTTTAAAAACATTTATACGTTACATTTAACTAAAAATTTCGTACGACACACATAAATAAATTTGTGATATATTGTTTTAGAATTATTTTTTGAATAAACATAATATCGAACTAAATGTG
This sequence comes from Agrenia bidenticulata, assembly GCA_034694785.1. NCBI lineage: Eukaryota > Metazoa > Arthropoda > Collembola > Entomobryomorpha > Isotomidae > Agrenia > Agrenia bidenticulata. The sequence goes on along the minus strand of JAQFYM010003044.1, from coordinate 16,705 downwards.
AATAAAATTATAGATTTTATAAATAATCTTTTCAATTAATTTTTTTTTCAAAAAACTTTTTTTTTCTAAAATTTTTATATTTTGCACTTCTTAGCTGCTCGACGCATACTTTGTTTACCCTGATGTAATAAACCGTGTTTTACATTAAAAATTATAATGAATCTACGCCAAAAAAATATATTTTTTTTCTACAGATGTAAAAGGCTATTTCAGCAAATTAAGATAGCAGCTGTATATACAAGGCAAACCCTGGGTTTTATCACTGCCCACTACAACAATTTTAAACTTTTTTTTAGGGGGACCCAGAAGAAAAAAGGGGCCCGGGCCCTTGGAACTCTACATCCGTCCCTGCCTCAGTGCCTTGCTTTAATCCGCCTGTGTTCTTAAATTTAATTTAGTTTTTTTTGGTAAAATACCACAGCCAATACAACTAACTTTTTCAATCCGGCCATATTTATCCATCAGAATAATTTTCAAGAATCAATTTATAAAAAAAAAGTACCACGGAAATACAACAACATGCACAAAACACTAATGTACAAACACGAAAAATAAAATTTTATTTTCAAAAGGAACATAAAGCTTTTATTACAAGTAAATAACATTTGGTATTAAAAACGAATCATTTATATTTTTTTCGGAAAATCATTATGCGAACATTTTCTAAAGATCAAATATAACACAAAAATTGCGTAAAAGTAAAAAATATAAAAGGTATCTGGTTTTAGAAAAATTCTTTGTCTTATGTTGGGCTGCATATGTAACTAGATTGTCTATAATTTCTAAATAAAAAAATTTTTTTAGTCTAAATTTATCTTTTAATGATCTGAAATTATGATGCAATGTTCTCATAAAAAAACACATACATAAAAGTACAAGTTGATACCATATCTTTACAAGTAGATAGAAAAAACGTTTTAGTATTGTTTTATTATTATCATAATAAATTATTACGCATGATAGGAAGTAATAAAATTGCAGCCGAGCGATATAAAGCGTTCTAAAAGTTACATTTTTTTGCTTTGATGGGTATTTTTAGTCGCATCTATTCATTCTTACCTACCTCTACCATGTATGCAGCTTGGTTATTCAAGTAACTTAAAGGTTGATTTCTATACCAGTAATAAAGATAAGTATGGTAGTAAAAATCTGTTAGCTTTTAGAAAAAATACTGTCAAGTTAGTAAAAACAAAATGCTTAATATTTTTCTAGCAAAGTAAATCACAAATAACCCTCTAGAAGTGCGATTATAATTTTTTATTGTTGGATTTTTTTTTACGTAGAAGTTAGCAAATTTAGGATTTTACATTTTACATTTTATAATTGCTTTTTACTGCCGCATGAAAATAACGACAAAGATACTACACAACATAAAAAATCTAATTTCTTTAAATTAAATAAAATAAAAAGTTAAAATTTTAAAATTTTAACAAAATGATTTTTTTGGTTTTTTTAGGCTAAAAATATGTATTTCTATAACAAACAAAAAATTTTTTTCTTGTTTTAAAAACGTTTTGATTACTTCCATTAAAACCTAAAATTTTACTGTTAGATTATTTAAGAAAGTATGATTGTTAAAGGTAGCAAAAATATATTTTAAACTATTTATGAGGTTATGTTGTGCTTTTACGTTAAGTTTTTTAGAAAAACCTTTTCCTTTATAATTATTTGTATGTACAAAAAATAGTTGTACTCCCATTTTGTACAATAATTGCCGTTTAAATCTTTAGTAAAATATACCTGTTTTGTGTATATAAAAAAACTTGTTTATACTGTAACCTTCGAATATAAGCATGCCTGTATCGTTAATCTGTTCTAATTTTTAGTTTTGAATGTTATATATGCATATGCTAACAAATTTCGAAGGCTTTACAGCACTGTTTTCCGAAATTGAACTTATAAGGTGACAAACAACAAAAGTAAATTTCAAATTTCTTTCACACGCATTTTTGAGAATTTAAAATTTACTTATCCCTCAATTTCAAAACAAAAAAAACCACTATGAATTTAGACATAATATATAGGTTACTAGTGACGCTAACCATTAGAAAAACTAAAAACTAGGTTAAATAAGTTACCTAATTTACCTTAAACCGGTGTTTAAAGTACCCTACATGCAGATAAATTTAAAATTCTTTTTGTCTATGTAAAGACCAATTAAAATGCCAAATCACTACACGGTCAATAAGAAGTGCTCAGTTTTTTACATACAATTATCTATACTTTATCTTCCGATTAAAGACCTTTAATTGCAGCTATATTTTATGTATTTATCAACAGAAACTTTATTTTAAAATGGAATCGCATGATCTATAACAAAACAATATACTTTGTATTGTTGTACAAATCCATATAATAAACAGTATACTATATATATAATTTTTCTATTTTTACCTCTTATTATTTAGTAATTTAAATTCAATATATTGGTTTAATAATTTATTGATCAAAATATCGAAAAAGGCAACACAATATTATTGTCTTGTCACACGTTGGGAGAATAAAAGGGAATAAAGAAAACAGGAATTGCAATTTTTCTATTTTTGCGTGACGCCTATAAACTATAAACAAATTATTTAACAGATCAATTATATTCATAAAATATACTTTTTTAAGAAAACACATGAAATATGGTTAATACACCATCCACATTAGGTTTTTTTACTCTATGATCTTTGTATTCAATATACTTCTGTATTTGTTAATTTAATAAATGTATTTTTTTATCGATAAATTAGCGAGATTTTAAAATATATATGTATTAAATTTATCCGTGAATAAATGAGAAAGTATAATTCCGAAAAACATGAGTCTAAAAACAGTAAAGATAAAGCAGATTATGAACATAAAATAGAAGAAGAGGCAAATGAAGCAATAGATAACGAATATCTAGAAGAAGGTACCCGTTTTAACAATTTAAATAATATAAAAACTCATAATTTAAGAAGATCATCAGATAATTTAGCATATGCAGATTTTCAAGTGCATAAAACAAATAAATATTATGCTGATAAAAACGACATCAAAAATATACACAACTACAAATTTATAAATGTTGAACATAATAATTTTGCACGCCCAAATCCAAATATCATTTCGCCAGCAAGTTACAAACCATATTATAAATATAATAACGAAATTACAACGCAAAACGTATCATATAATGACATAGATTGTAGATCAGAACAGTATATTTTCGAAAAAAGAGTTTCTGGCCAATACAACAAGAAACATTTGCACAATTCTAGAGAAATTCAATATGCGGAAATAGATAAAAACTCGAATATATACGAAAATAATCACAAAAAGTACTATAAAAGACAGGAAAATGTCAATATAGTCACAGCAGAACAGCTATATACTAAAAGGCATTATCTAGGGAATACACAGGCTTCTAGGATTCATACCAACGAAGTTCATGATATAAAATCTTTAGAAAAATATAATCAGAATTACAATTTTTTAAAAAATGAGGCCAATATATCAAAAAATGAGCAAATATACCTAAATAGGGCATACAATAGCTTACATCACACCAATGCGCCAATCAGCACAAGAATTTTTACACCAAATGTCCAGTTAGATACACAAAAAGATGCCTCATTCAAGAAATTCAATAATAGCTCAAAACCACTACTCTTTAATGCGCCTGCACAATATAGAAAGAGATCTATTCAACCAAACAATAATGATAGTATCAATGATGCTAACTCGCTGGAAGATGCCGAAAACGAAGCTCTAGAGGCCCTTGAATTATTTGCAGCGGACAACAAAAGTAAAGTTTTGTACTATAATAATTTTGTACCCGAATCTAAAGTCTTTATATCAGAAGAGACACAAGAACAAGAAAAAGCGAATAGAAACAATAAAGGGATACCAAAACAACAGCATCTCAGCTTTAAAAATGCGGAGCCCAGCGAAAATGATATTGAATGGATTGATCATTCCACCCATCAAGTCGAATCTACAGAAATATGGACAAAACAAACTTCTTCAGATTTTTTAGAATCGCTTTCACGTACTTACGAAAAAATCTTAAATGTAAAGCCTAGCCTGATCACAAATAAAGCCCATGATAACATTAAAAAGTTATTAGACAATATTCATAACTCACTTAATAAAGGAAAACAAACAAGATTTCATGCCTTGACTGATGAAGAAAGAAAAACCAATCATATAGAATCTGAACATGCGAGAAGAGATGCCATTAGTCATGGGATTGTCACACTGGGTGAATTAGTCCCAACCCCATCCAATAAAAGCAAGAAAAATGTTATACATAACACAATCAAATATATAATGGAGCTATTATTAGAAAATGAACGACTAAAGCAAAATAGTAAATAAAATAACAAAAAATGTATATTTTTCGATTACAAGGTATTCCTTCCAGTGGCTCCGAAATAATAATGGAAAATACCATATATGGCCATTATGGATGAGCTGGCTTCCATATTCTTCCCATATTTTTTACCCAATAAAATGGCAATTAATAATTTAGAACGGGCAATTATTTTTTACTGAACTAGGAAACCAACTTTATAAATGTAAAAGGTGTAAAGTAATCCAAAAAAAGTATTACAAAATGTTTTACATATTTTATAGCACATATTGACGAAAACATTTTGATTGCGTCCAAACCATGAGTGACGCCCAGGGGCAACAATTATGGTAGGCCCCTATAGGGTAATGAAAGTATTATTTCCCCCGTAAATGGCCATTATGGCAAAAATATGTGGATCTTAAAGCATAAAAATAACTTATAGATTTTGGTAGATTGTGGTTCAAGTAGTTAGGGGCTTTAAATAAAAATACTTTAAAAAAAGAAAATGTAAAATATAAGCAGTTATTGGTATATATAAACAGGCGATTTTCTTGAGTTTAAAGTAGAAAAATCGTAAATTTTTGTGCCCTAATAATAATTAAAAGGTCAATGTGCTATCAAGAGAGATTATTATGGGCGAAATAGGGTCTATACCCTGTTTTTGCTTGTGTTTTTTTTGTTAAGACGTTATATCACATAATAATTGTCTTATACGTTTTCAGAATTAATATAAATTTAGTTGTAAACGTAGTATAAGCATAGTATAATTGAAGTAAAACCAGAGAAGATATTTTTTTTGCCTTTTATTCGTAGTAAATCAGAAAAAAATACCGCATCTTCAAATTTTCAATCAGTTTAAAATTAGCTTACACAAGCTCAGAAAATTATATTTAAAAAAAATCACGGAATCAATTCTAATTTAATACTAATATACAGTTTTGCCTCAATAAGTTGACACCATTTTAGCCACTTTTTACACATTTTACAGTCGGATACCGAAAATTGTTGGATTAAAGGGCTGAAATTCACCATCCTTATTTTTGTGTTACTACGCTGTAAATTACTTAATTGCGTATTTCAGGCTAGTTTCCTACCCGTTTTTTAGTTTCTTACAAAAATATAATAATTTTGTATTTTTTAAATGTAACCGCGGTTTATGCAGACGGATGCTTTTGAAATTTAAGCCTTTTATACATCATTAATGTTTTTATGTAATTTATTATTTTTCTTTTTATGTTCTGGGGTATTTTAAATCGTTTTCACTCATTTAATTTTTTTTTAACATAAGAAATAAATTTTGTCGGTAACTAGAATGTCGGATATCGTTTAAAATAGGACAAAAAAGGTTTTAAAAATAAAAAACTATCGGAAAACAGGTGCGGTTAATCGAGTGTTGAATAAACGCGTTTCGACTGTATATTAAAATCGTTTTATTCTAATTACTATTATGTATGAATCCCTTCCCTCGCATTTCTACGCAATATTATACAGAATTTTTAAAAAAAATATTTACAATTAAAAGAAAATATTTATGATAACTAAAGCATATAAATTTGTTAAATCATACTTTTATATTATGAAAAACAAAAAATCTTTTTGATTTTTTTTTTTTTCATAGAAGAGGCTCAGTTGAATAAAAATACCTGTTATATAGAGAAGCAATTATGGGTACAATTTAGCCTTTAATGTTGGAAAAAATATTGTAAAATATGAAAGGGCCCTATTTTTCGTTGCCCGTAATTATGGCCTACATATGGCCATTATGGAAAATCAAAGAATCTAGGCTATCCATAATATGGCCATGCTATATTCGGAGCCGCTGATTCCTTTACTTGACACCCCCTAATGTCATCTCAATGCCCCCGCATAAAATATATATTATTTGAGGGGGTGACAATATACAAGCCATCGCTAATTTATTTATTTATAAGATCCTCGGTAGAGCAAGACTTCGAAAAAACGATAGTTTTGCATTTTCTTCTTTTTAGGTCGGTGTTTAAATGGTCTTAATTTAATTTGGGTGGCTTAATAAACTTAAATTAGAAATAAAAAAACATAACATAAAAGAACATAAAGAACATAAAGAACACAAAGAACATAAAGAACATAAAGAACATAAAGAACATAAAGAACATAAAGAACATAAAGAACATAAAGAACATAAAGAACATTTCATGATATATATGGACAGAAAAATGTACGTTTTAAACGACATTTATTAGAATAATTCTGTGAAATAATATAAAAAGATAATAAAAGGGTAGTTTTTAGTTAAGAGTCTAACTGTTTTATGCCGCGTAAAAATTTGGTTATAAATATACAAAAAATAAAATGATTTTGAAACTAAAAATACCAAAGAAAAACAATTTATTATTTGCTAAAAAATTTGAACATAATATATATCTGCTCTATTTTTTTATAACGTATTTTAGGTTAGCGTAATGGGCGTTTTTTGCGGCATGATGAAAATAGCAAAAAAAAGGTTCGACCCCTAGTTATAAATTTCTGTTCTAAAATAGGTATATTTATTTATATATTTTCGCATGAAAACGCCATCCGAATTCAATCTTTATGTTTATTCTTATTAAAGAACTCGAATTTTTAGGCATACTTTACGCCCGTAATTAGAGTGGGGGCTAAACTACCGTTTTACATAATTTTTCTTATAGGCACTTATATAATTGAAAATAAAAAACAGTTTTTTTATATTTATAATTGGATCTTTATCTAATATTGATTTTATGCGGGGGTATTGAGATGACCTTGGGTGGTGTCGAGTGTAGGGATACCAATTACATCTATATTAATCCGGATGCTATACACGAAGAGTTTTTAGGTACCGTCAGGGCTTTAAAATATGGTATAGCAATATTATTGGGGAAGTATTTTTTACGTGTCATCATTATTTCAATAATGGCAATAATGGGATTACCATATTTCTTGGCCCAAAAGAACAAAATTTTTACTTTTAGACTTAATTTACATTTTTGAACAATATAAAATTTGTGGAAAATACAAATTTTTCGTGAAAATAAATACTAAGGGCTTTGAATAAAACAATAGAAATTTGCATAATTGCGAATTATCGACAAAACACGCAAAAAAGTCTCATCAAGATTTTTGAAATACCTTAAATATGACTTTACAAGCTTCTTTATTTATTTACTAATTTTATAGAGTTTAAATAGTAAGTCCAGGGCCTAAAAATAATTAAAGTCCAAAAGTTTCTTTCTACAAGGGTTACTGGAGTATATAAAAAACACTTTAGGGCGTCATAAATGTATTTATGAATTGGAATCTTAGTATATTGTAGTTTTGTTTACATTTATATATTTATGATAAATTCCCGACACTTTCTAATTACTTTACTATGTTTTCCGATGGATTCTTCAAGCCCTATGTATATTACCGGGTAAATATATTATTCTAGGAAAAAATATTACAAATATTCATATTTTTTCCAAAGTATTATTATTTTTGTATAATTAATTTTTTTTTTGTTTATTTATGCCTAAAAATGTAATCATTTTTCCGATTTTTCTTATATTATTGTATGGTAAAATATGGTAAAAATCTTTCCACATATATTGCCATATATTATATGGCTATATATGGCATATGGAATAATTTTTTTTAAAAGCCCTGGGTATTGTCGCATTTATATAATTCTAAATATATTTATATTATTATGTTCAGTTTTTTACCTTGTAACAATATATTTCAACTTTTATAATTTACAAATTATAGTGAATTTTTTTGGTGTATAGAAGCTTATGGTAAACTCTAGTATTATGTTCCAAATAATATATATGTTACTTCAAAGTTCTATATCTAGCCAAAAATACTTTTCTAGTTATAGTATAATGTATTAAAATGTAGCAAAGCTAAAACAGAACAAATAATAAAATAAAATACTTTGACTAAAAATTTTGCAAGTATTGTAATAAAATACTAAAATACTTTGACTTTTTCAAGTATAGTTAAATTTAAAACATTTGCGAAGTACGAAAATAAAAAAATAAAAGGACTAGTTAAAGAATTCATAGATATTCCAAGTATACTGTTTTAAAAAGTAGGAAATATTTGTATAGTAGAAGGTATAATTCTTGGACTAGTCAAAGTATAAGTAGAGAACAAAAAATTCCAAATTACATAAACCTCAAAAATATAGTACTTATACTCTTGAAGTATACTTGGCATAAAAAACTTACCCATTTACATATTTAATCAAAAAAAAGCTACGGAACCGTAAAATTATACTTTGCACGGAAAATTTCGCCAAGTTTGCAAGTAGAAAAGATCACTTTCCCTATATCAACACAGCAGTTATAAAAATATTTATGAAAGTAATGCACTTAAAAAACAAATAAATTACCGGTTACATGCCATGTATGCCTGGTTGTTTTCATATTCGCAAGAAATCCTAAATACCAGGTCACATAGTCTATCTAATAATGGCACCAAAAGAAATCGTATAGTTATTAAAAAATATTACTAAAATGTGTAAAATATGTTATTATGCTTAGACCAACGCTTTTTCTATACAAGATATTGTTATATATAACAAAATAAAAATTTCTTTACAATCTAAACTTCATTTACAGACAATAATGAGTGGTAAATTTGAGTTTTACATATACAACACATAGCCAATACTTTTAAATCATAAAAAAAAAAAATTATCGGTTTTGTATTTTTACAAAATTTATTATTTTTTTTGATACAATAATGAATAATCAACAGAATGTTATAATCTAATTTATGTTTAGATTAAAAAAGGCATATAAAACATTTTGGGGTTAAAAAAAACTCAACAGTGTACTACAGCGATAAAACATAAATGGCCAGTTTTGTTTTTTATATTGTTTTAATTAAGGTTTAACAACGATCATATGGTTTTTATTTTGGTAAAATATTGGTAGGGGTAGTTTTAAGATTTACAAACTAGAACTAGTTATTAACAGGGGGCTTTTATTTTGGTAAAAATAGAAAATCCTAAATAAGCTTAATTTGGGACATTACTAGATTTGTTAAGTATTTTTTTGGATTTTACTATACATTAAAAAAATTGTGGCCTATTTATTTATAAATAAAGTAAATAGAAGCTAAGACGCTATGATTGAAGCGTAAAATCCAATTATAAATGAAATTCGTAGATAATTGTGAGTATGTAGCATCACAAAACAAATATGAGCATGACCTTTACAGAACATGTAACATAAAGTTGTATAAAAGGGAGGTTTTACAAGTAAAACAATTTTTTCAATTTAAAAGTAGAAATATAAAATACTTGTTTTTTTTTAAATATTGTAAATTCTGTCGGTAACGGTTTGTTGAACTTTAATGTAGCTAAAAATTGTGTATTCTGCCAAAAGAATCATGGTCATATAATAGAATTCATCACATAAGACAAAAAATCTTCTTTGCAAATTGGGGTAAAATATTTTATATCGCATTTTTTTGTTTATTTTGATAATCTTTTAGACTGTACCGACTATGCTTGTTTATAAACAAATTTTATATATAAATAGATTTTCACAAAAACTTTGTATTTAAGTATTTGGGAATACCAAAAATGTTTTAGTAGTTTGGAAAGTTTTACTTTTTTTTATGAATTGTACCATGTAGTACAATAAAATGCATCCTCTTTTTCCACTCCAAAAAAAAAAATTGACTTCAAAAAAAACATTTATTTTAGGAAAAAGTTTAACTTTATTTTAGGATTTACCGGGAATTGTTCGCAGAAATTCGACATGAAAGACACCTGGTTATAGGTATGAATTCAATAAATAGTTAACAAAATTTTTAGGAGACACTTATGAGAAAAAATTATGGCGCGGAATACGAAAAATATGATAAAAGGTAATATCTACGGTCACTAAACAAAAAAAAATATACGAATATCTTAATATCAACGTAAATGCATTCTTGAACGTGGTTGGCGTATTTTTTGCAATTTGTGTTTTGTGTAGAAAAATGTATAATATAGAGCATTTAAAAAATATAAAAACTACTCGCTAGATGATTCAAACTTGACATAAAGCCGATAGTTTGTAAAAAACAACAGCAAAACCGAAGAAAAAATAGACTCAAAGAAAAAATTATTTATTATTGACGCCATTATGGGACAAGTTAACTCCTCATTTTATTTCCTTTTTTTTAATGTATATTTTTTTAGTTCGAACATCTAACTATAGATTGCAATATGTGCAGTAAAACCTGCAAACTCTTTTTTTTTGAATTACTGTATATATATCTATATATCTGCAAGGCCAGATAAACCGTTTTAAAACCTCCCGACTGAAAAATTTGCAGGTGGAACAAAAGTGTGACTTTTTCTCGTATAAAGTATCTCGCATGTTTTTTTTTATTTACTGTATATTTACAGATTATCTGCAGCTTAAAAACCTACAATTAATCCTACAAAAAACATGTTTCTTTATAAAAAAAAATCATTTAAAAATATACGAATATACTTTTTTGCTTAATTTAAACATGCTTTTTCAACATAATCGAAACGTTTTTTTTTTACAACTGTAAATCAATTATACAATAAAAAACACGTTCTTAATAGAATTTGTTTTTTGAAAAATTTAAATAATTCAAATAATTTTTCATCAGTAAAAAAAATATTATGCGTTGTACTTGTACTTGACCTTGAACTTTTACTTTTTATTTTTTCATATTTCACGTTATATAATACGAGGGACAGCAGAAAAAATTTATGTGGTGCAATATTAACGATTTCATTTATATTATAGGACTTTCTGGTGTTTGGTTGTTCATTTAATACAAAAATACAGCTTTAACTTTTTTGTATGAACCAGTAAGGCATTGAAAAAAATTTCACGTACCCCTATTATGACATAAAAAAATTAAAAATTGGTAAAAAAAGATATTTTACAATAAGGTTTTAAAACAATACAAATCTACGCTAGAAAAAATTTTCTATATGAGAATATAAATTATCAACAGCTTATCTTTGTAAAAACCCTATTAGCGGCCAAATAAACTGATCTTGGACACGTATTACACAAACAGTAATATTATTCAGTAGCTCATTTTATAAGTCTATGTTTTTAACGCAGCTTTTTTGACCATGCTGTTTTGAATTATCGCTTTACTCCAATCAAAAACATCCCCTGTTTTTTTCCTAAAAGTATCTGCTATATTTATGAGTGCAAAAATTACCACCGCTTTGTTTTTTCATTGTCTTAATATACTAAGGTAGCATTATTACTGGCAAAAGGCGCCAAGTAAATGTTTTTTGACCTACTTTTCCTGTTTTACACGTTTTTTTAAAAAAATTTTCTACATATTGTAAAAAAAACACTAAAGTGGTATATTAATTTTTCGTGGCAACACGTGCTAATGTATGACACCTTTTAATCTAAAACACACGCGTAATAAGCAAATTTGCTTTAGAATTATGATATACATAAAAACTTTTGTCTATTTGTGTCTTTATCCACAGTAAGTACGGACTAATTTTACAATAACATAAAGTCAAATTGACATAAAAACAATATATAAAAAATCACATTAGCAAATTTTAATAAAAGAAAGTAAGACAAAATGAAGTAATTTCCAGGTCAGCATCAAAATTTAAACAACCCCATAACAGTATTGGTCCTGCTAAAAGTCTGTTCAGTAATATAACAGCCTCGACAGCAGCTGCATGGTACGACAAAAGCACAAAAAAGCAAATTATTATTACTATTGTTGCCCTTTCTGCACGAAAATCAAAGACAGGCACCGCTTAGTCAAAAACCTGTACAAATTTATGTGTAAAGCCAGACAAAAATGCCGCTGGCATAGACTTAATACAAATAGAATATATTTTACATTTATTTATAAGCTAATCCCTTATATTATCGAGCTATAGGATCAAAGGTCGTGTTTAGATGCTACGTTTAAACAACCCAATACTATACGAAAAAAAATCCAGATATAAAAGCAACATCAATGCCATTTACGTTTTTTTTTTTGTATAGCGGTGTTTCGGTTACAAATATAATTTGCGGTGTCGTTAAATTCAAAAATAGGAACAAGAGTTTGATATAAAAAACAGTAACAGATAACAAACAAATATTAATATGCAAGATTTGGACTTAGAATATTTTTAATATACATATGAACTTTATCATGTGTCATGACAAAAGAGCTTGTTAGCGAATTGAGTTTTTCATCTAAATTACGTATTAAAAATTTAAAATATGATTCCCTGTAGCCAAAAATAAGCACTCTATTTTTTTAATTCTCGTTTGATTTCAAAAGTAAAAAATACTCTAATAAATTTATGTATAGCACAATATTAATAAACTTTTGTTACCATAGAAATCTATGGATAATAATCAGTCATACAAAATTATATTAATGTGGTTTTTGAGATACAACTTAAAACAAATATTACTGTGTAATTTTTGTTTACATAATCAGTGAATTTACCAGGAATTTTTTTCAGGCAGGGCTAGGTAGTGTTTGGCAAAAAAAAAGAATTAAAAACACGATTTATGACAAGATACATCTTTTTTATTTTTTATAAAATTTCTAAATTCTTAATTTCAGAATTTTTCCTCAAAAAAATCGTCGCACAAAAAAAGCACCCCCGTAAATGTAAGCCCACTTTTTTTCCCAGACCCCCCCCCCCAGTCCCTCTGCCGTTTACGGTCACCTTTCTCTCTCATGCTTCTCTTCTAGGTATGCCACTGTCCAAAAGGATGAAATGAAATACGGAGAAAATATATAAATACAATTGTTTGTTTATTACTTCAAAATTAACTACTTAATATAACCCGGGGTTTTTCATAAAAAAAAATCTAGCATCACATAAAAAACATTTTACACGCAAAAACAATGAAAAACCGTACGTGTGTGTTTTAAAATTGTTTGACCGGTATACATTTATAAAGTAAATAAGTGTCATATGACAAAACTTAGCGGTACTAGCAGTAAATTTCTAAAACATCTGCTAAATGTTATATTTAAGTTCTTTGCGTTAAAACCAATTAAAATCAAGGTTATTTTACTTAGGGTTATATCAGTTATTTTACTTATGATCATTTTTTTTAATATGGGCATAAAAACCTTTCTACCTCATGTATATCCTTTACTATTTTTTTGTTATCGTGCGTATTATAAACGAATTCATTTTCAATAACTAACATAATATTCTGGAACTCCGTTTTTTGCAGATATCTTTACTTTTACAACAAGAAATTATCCAGCACACATGCTTAGGGTGCTTTGCATTTTTTTTACCCCAGGGTACATCGCGCCCCAGTTTATAACAAACTTTACCCTGGGGTACAAAAATTTTAGATTCCATTCCAAAAAAATAACCCTAGGGAATTTATTACCATAGTGGTATTTTTGACATTTATTACACCCTGGTTCATTTTTGTAAATAAAGTTATATGGAAAGACAGGAAAGGAAAAAACGTCATAAATTTAAAGAATAGTTACAATAAAAGAAAAAGAAGAATAAGAAATATAAAAGAAGATTTAAATACATATAAGAAGATAAATAACCAGCAAAAAAAGCAGAAAGATAATTAATGAAGGAAATGTCAGCTGAAGTCGAAAATTTATGGATGGAAATTATGAAGGGGACAGAAGATAAAGGAACGTAATGAAAACGAAGCCAAATACTCTGAAAAAAAATCAATAACATAAAAGCATAAAAGTGAATAGAATTGAAAAAAGAAAAAAGAAAAACAGGATGAATGGAGTAGAGAGAAGATTAATATGATCGATTTTGAGGATGAAAACAGATAATATTATGATAAGAGTTTCACCAGTACTGATTGAAAAGAAAAAAAACTAACAGAATCAGGAAGAAATTGAAAACAAGGAAGCAAGCCTAATCATAAACCATAGAAAAAACAGATATATCAAGAAAACCAAAAGAAAAATAGAAAACTATAGAATGAGGATTTGAATTAAATGCATATAATATATAAGATACAAATAAAAACTATTTTATAAAATAAAAGCAAACAAATACTGACAATATAAAAATGTGAATTCTACAAAACACACACATTAGAAATATATAACTACTTGCGATTTCATTTCGTTTAATACATAGTTTTAACAATGTATTGAAAAAAAAAGATAATTCTTTCTTTTCATTTCTTTTTTTTTGTTATTTTTTTACCACCCTTATGGAAGACAAGGAAAACAACCCAGCAAAAACAACAGGTAAACCGGCATCAAAACAAAGCTACACTTGGTCATTTGAAAAGACAAAGCAGTTGATCGATCTGCGAGACGACCAGGCGGCCCGATAAAAACACAAACTTGCCGGAAACGACAGTTTTAAAGTTGCAAAAGTATGGGAGGAAATCAGTAAGAAGATTGATCCAGCACGAACAATAAAATCTGTCCAGCAAAGATATGCATACTTGTGCAGGGAGTACAAATCCCATAGTCTTGATGCAAAAAAGAGTGGAAAGGGAAGCTTAAGATGGCCATATTTTACAATGATGAAGTATTAGTTGTATAAGGATCCTATGATAGTGCCGGTGACTTTGGTTGATACTTTTGGTGATGAAATCTGTGTTGTTAATGAAGAAAATGAAAAGCCAATTTATAATGAACCAAGGATACAAAAAATAAAAAAGAAAAGAAGCAACATATCCCAAATCGATATAATGTCCGAAATAGTTAGTGAATTTAAACGAACTAATGATATGTTTTCTGAAAGAATGCACAGAAAATCAAGAAATTCTTTAAGCGAGATCAAAAATCAATTAACGAAGATCCTGAAGGCAATATAATAAATCAAGGTGCAAAAATCAGCAACGAAATAGGATTGATGAAGAAGCAATTGGATTTAATAACTAATGACAAAGAAGATAAAGATAAAATGCAAGTAGCTTTTAAGGAAATATCCGAGTTAAAAGGCGAGTTTAAAAAAATGACTAAAGTGGTAAGCGATCTAAAAGCATTTCTGCAGAACCATATAAGGTTTAACAAAAATTAAAATTATTTAATTATGTATTTATTTCTTGCCAATATTCACCTAGTTCCTCTTCCCGTTTTCGTATTATTATAAGATGAACTGTACTGGCAAATACAATAATGAGCGCAAAGTTTATATTTTCTTCATTTTTTGACGGAGATCTATTTCTTTTTAATTTACCCTATAAACACCCAAAACATCTTTCAACCGTCATTCTTTGACTTGATAAAATTAGTTAAAGTTTGATTGCTCATATGTAAGAGTACCTTTAAATGGTTTTTTAAGTGTTGCCATTGCAGGATATGCTGCATCACAATACCATGATATGGTTCTGGTATAGTATCGCGTATGTAGCTATACAAAGACGAGTTTCTAAAAACGAAGGAATCGTGGCTTGCACCAACAAACGCCCTATAAATATATCGTATTTGTAGTTTAAAATCAACGGCAAAAAAAACTTGACTGAGTGGACTCCTTTCCTGTTCACATTTCTTTTTCCGTTTACACATGGTCTTTCAATTGGGAAGTGGGTCCCATCCAAAGCCAAAAACGTACCATTAAAAGGGCTTAACAAGGAAAAACCTATAGATAGTTCATTCATTGTATTTACTTCAGGTAATTTTATACTATTCCTTGAAATCTTCTCTTCAAATATTTGTAAAACTTGTGTGATGATCAGAAAAACTGTTGTTTTAGATATTCCAAATAATTCTGCAACATCCTGATATGTATTGTTTCTTGATAAAAAAATAAAGGGTTAAAAGTATATCTATTTTATTCGCATTCTGACTGGAAATATCTAATGCACGGGCAAACAAAATATGTATATCGTTAAAAATTTCTTTCGATATGTGAAAAAAATTTTTGAATTGCAAAGCATCAAAGAAATCAATACACGAACCCAATCAAATGAATCTATGTTATTCCTTTTAAATTTACTACTTAAGCCGTATATTACTATTTGTTGGCTTAAAACTATCCTCATTAAATCAACGGAACTAGAATCTGATGTTTTGGAATCCAATTCCAAAATATTTTCTTCCACCATAGGGGTAGTAAAAAAGAATGCATTTTATGTTACCCCTAGGGGAATTTTGTTTAGGTAGGGGGTAAAAAAACCATAGGGGGGAAATAATTGAATGCATCCTTAGCTTGTTTTAAAACAGCTCTCTTAGTGGTGTCACTTAGAAATTGCTATCAACTTCAAATAATTTTTTTTTATTGTTAACAAAATAATTATATTTAAAATTATAAACCAGCAGTATAAATATTGCATATTATGTAAAAAAACGCATATGCCAATTATAAGCATTCCTTTTTATTTTTTTTCGTTTTTTATTCCTTTTTTTTCGATTAACTCTACGACGTCTGAAAATCCTAAATACTTTTGTTAACCTTAAAAACATTATCATTTC